>OX638302.1:27787627-28090816 GCA_951812265.1 Taphrorychus bicolor | reverse complement strand
TGCATGTTGGAAGTAAACAAACCTGACAATTTATGATTGACTCACTGAGTCTATTTAGTTTGAAGGTAGATGCTACCAACCCTGGCGTGCCTTCTAACTTGCATAGAAAATTTAAAAGTCCTGCTATAAATGGCATAGGTAAGTCTAGATGGCATCGTGATATGCCGGAGGTCACTTTTAGAGAGTGAACTCCGGCAGTCACTCAACGCGGAAGTCTTACAACTCTTACAGATCTGGTGATAAATTTGCAAGATTGAAGGCTCCTGAAATTGATTTGCAAGTATGAGATAATCAGTTTTTTGCTGCAATTGTGCTAACGCAAAATTACGATTCAAAACGTATTATTTATTACTTACGTTTTATTATTTCGTCTTTTCAGTGAAAGACTTACTATTAAGCAACCCAAATCACAATCTACGAAGCTAATCTAAGTTCAGTGAATAACAATGTAATTAATCATCTTGGCTGATATGGGCGAATAGTCACAGTGAACATAGGCTCTTTGTTTATATAAAAAGAATTTCGAAATATTGTTTATATGTCACCCGTTGATAACATAAGAAATGCTTTTTGTGGTATACATTTTTATTTAACACACAGTAACTAAATAGTCTGGTATAAATAGGTATTGTTAAACAATTCTTAAAAGTACAGTACTTATATCAATAACTCTGAATTCTTGATTAATTTAAATATATTGCATGAAAGGTCAGATACATAAATATATAATATATACATCTATTTTTATAAATTCCTCTGGAGGCTCATATTTTTACCACCCACTATCATTCACTTCTTTGTAAACAGGTCGTTATAGTAGCAACTTTTGTCTTCAAAATATGATAGTATGAATGCCACATAAATAAGCACATTTCCTGCTTTATTTCACCAATAATTATTATTAGCCAATTATAATCCGTGTAAAGATTTTTTCTTAGTCTCGCTCTAGTAGACTTTCCGAACGTATATTCATATTATGTCGCAATAGCATCTTGGTCTAAATCGTTAAATCATAAGCACTCAGCGATTCGCAGATATTAATCAATGGCACAAAAAACTGCATTTACAGTTTTTCTTTCACCAGTTTCTTTCACTATAATTTCAATGCTTTCAGGAAACGACAACGGGCGACGTGTACTTGAGATATTAAGTTCAAGACCGCCCAAGAAAAGTTGTAAGTCAAGCGAAAACGAGTACGTATTTTTTGATTTTTCAAATGTTTATCATAATGACCGCAAAGGTAACTTTGTGCGTAAAACGGTCTGCGGCAATGACCGAGATCTCGAACGTTTCGAGTTGATTGTAGTTTTTGGAATTTTCAATGCCACTAAGTACCTACAGCTTAAAAGGAAAATCTTCGTGGGTGAAGAAAAGCTGTAAATAAATGAAATAATTGTAGCAAAGATCAAGACAAGGCCAACAGGAATTAAAATTAAAAGAAGTAATAAAATATGTTTTTTACTGTTTATCGTTTTGCTGAGTACTGATGCAAGATTTACTTAGTATATCTTCAGTCTATATTTAGATGTCTATTGCGACCGTATGGAATGTTAACGCAGCACTTACAGACACTGCTCAAAGGCGATTAAGGAGTGTAGTAACACCAGGCACAAAACCATTTGGTTGTATAAGACCTAGCTCACGTAAAAATCACCAAATCGTATTGGCGATTAACAATAAAAACATCCATGTTGGTGCTGTGAAGTGAATTGATGTAACCCAGTTACGGACCGTGCAACTAGATACAACAAATTTCAAAATTGCTGTAAACGTTAGCATTAACTGAGATTTAAATAGCAATTACCTCTTTTTTAGAGATAATGGCCGTTCCTGCAATTATTCTTCAATCCTTGTTCAATTAAATATCGGATGTTGTAAAACAAAATCTTTTTGAAATTATGAGAAAATTGAGGATACGTGATGGAGTGATTCCATCGAAGGCTGAAAAAACTGCATTATTGTTTCGCAATAGTGTTAGTAAGATTGACATGTTTTGTTAATTTGGGACCATTTGCTATTGAAAGTTAAAATGAATTTATTTTCTGCGAGGCATGTTTGAGATGAGATTAGAGAAAACTCTTATTTAAAATACATACAACATATCTGCTTTCTATATTATCAAAGTATTGCAGCTGCGAAGAAGAAAACAAAGAGAAATAACTACTCGAGGTGCTAATACTTTTACCAGCATTGAATTTCACCGTATGTTCCAAAGGTTAGTTAAAAAGCAAAAAAATATATTAAAATTAATTAATAAAATAATAAAAAATCACTACTGAAGAGCAAAAAATATTAAGCTTTTTGCAAAAAAAAATAAAAAATTAGGGATTTATTAAGATATGAAAGATTGAAATCTTACCTGCTTTCGGCATTTCCAAAACGTTATAGGTATATACAGGGAGGTTCATTGGTAAGTGTACATACTTTAACAGCATATGTATGACCTTTAGCCGATCTCCTATCACCTTTTAGTGGGTTAATAATCTTTAATTTGAATTTTATTAATTTGAATTCCCTCAACAATTCTCTATTGAAGAATTTGGAAATATGTTTATGGGTTCTGCGACGTGATAATCAATATGGTTGAAAATGATCCAGGAATTAGCTCCCGAAGATCAACCACAATCAATCGTTTTGCGGAGATTAAAAAAACACCGACTTTGTTTGCTGCGGAATTTTTCATGGACACTTAATTGGGTCGTACTTTTTACCAAACAGATCAACAGGTGAAATTTATCTGGATTTTCTCCGAAATATATTGCCCGTCTTGTTGGAGAACGAAAATGTGGAGAGAATTTTTTTTTTCAGCACGATGGCGCTACACCGCATTTCATAATAATTGTAAGGAATTTTTTAAATCAAAACTTTCCAAACAGGTGGATAGGTCGAGGTGGGACTGTTCTATGGCCACCTAGAAGTCCCGACTTCAACGTTGTAGACTACTACTTTTGGAGAGACCTAAAACCTAAGGTATATGCCGAAGAAATTGTCAATGAGGCGCAACTATGAGAACGCATAAACAACGCATGTGTAGAATTTCAAAAGGATCCCGTTTAGTTTGTTGGTGTTGTTGTTATTATTGGTTATTTTATTATTGTTAGTCACAATTTACCCATTTTTCTTTCAAAAACTGTATTCGTACTTTACATTACCGAAATATTGGAACAATTTAATTTAAAATTTTTAAATGTAAGTCAGAAGTGTTACACTAATTTGGAGACTCTTAATTGAGATTGCCATCCCATATAGATAAATTACATTAATTTGTATTATTGCCATATAGAAACTTTGTTTTGAAATAAAAAAATATGTATATAGAAAAATAATCCGGGCATCTCAAAATTGCATTTTATTTAAATAATTTTTTTATGCTATTTCTGATTCTCAGAAAAAAATTACTTGAAAATCTTTATACAGGGTGTTGTTTTTCACATTGGAATTTTATACAGGGTGTTGTTTTTCACATTGGAATATTAAGCCCATTTTTTCAGTCCATCCCTGTATTTGTGTCTACTATAATTTAAAAATGGATGTACCTCATTACTTGAAATTATACAACTAAATTTGAATTTTTTTGTACCTGATGGTTCCTAAAATAACGGCCCAATACATAAATAGGCAAAATCTGTAAAACACAATACATATAATGTTAAAGTATGTACTCTAACCAATAAATCACCCTGTATAAAGAAGGAAATAGAAACAACTACTCTGAGGTATGAATTATAGCATTTGTTTCAATGCTTAATTAATATAGAAAACATACATAAATGCAAAGACGATATACAAAAAGGGGCTTTAGAATAAAACAAAAATATAACATAAAATGCAAAATTAAGGTTCTTTTTGAAATATGGATCTAAGTTGTAGCAATTGAAAATGTGCTATTTATATGCTAATTCCATTTAACATTAATTTAATATTCCACACATCTCTCCCTATTCAGAGTTGTCATTTGAAAACCCCTAATTTTTGGCGTTGACGTTGATGCTGTCATAGGTTTGCCCTTCAATACTGGTGATTTTCGGTGTTACTCCTCAAATCTAGGTATTTGCCAATTTAGCTTTCACGCACTTTCCCTAAATTTAAGTATTTTAAATCTAAGCAGCAATGTGGCTTTTCTGATTTCTCTTCCCTTTTGGGGAAGAAGGAAGCTTCTTGGTTGCTAAAAAGGAGCCATTTTTTGGGTTCCTTTTTCCTTCTTTGGACTTCTGGGCCAAGACATAGGAAGGTCTTGATATCTCTTAGGATTAATTAATTTTTTTTATTAAGAGGAAGTCTTCCTGAGACTTCACAATTCCTCAAAAACCAATTGCTATGGTAGAAAGTCTGATATGATAGAGTTTACCTTGCCTTCATAGGCTCCATAACATCTTTTAACCATTCTGGAGGTTTCTCCTTTATGCGTCCGATTCCCATAGCATGGTCGATTTTACTATGGATTTCCATAGATAGTTTCAGTAGCCACAAGCCACAGCATATACTCTTTCACCAGCTTTCCCGATCAATATCAATTAGTAAAGCAGCCATGCAGCCTTATATTTAACACACCAGTATAAGATATCTAGAGGAGAGTACAGCTCAGGTACACAAGACAATCCAGAGGACATCGTCTGCGACAACTGACCCACGTTTATATATAAGGAACATCCATTTATAAAGTATTGCTGATAAGACAGTAGTGTGAACAAGAAAAGAAAGATAATTTGGCCTTAAGCCTTACAACATTTTTTAACAATAGATAAACATTAGTTTAATATCTTTTTTTACCAAACTAAATCATACCATCATAACATTAGTAACTCATTAGTCCTACTGAAAACAACACTTAGCTTAAGCTCAATGTCAACTTTTACAAGTTTGAGGTTAAACCAGTGACTTTGTACTACTAGACCCAGGCATGGCGACACCACTTGTTGTAAATATAGCATCGACGTGTTTATATGAAGCTGTCTCTTTCGTCGTAACAAAACTCCCAATATTTTGTCATTGTCGTGGAACCGGCACAATTAGTGACATCAACGGTGACATACGAAGTTAAAAATTGACTATTCCCATCCTTTGGTTTCTCAATAAGAATGTAAGGATAGCAATACTCTCAGAGCGGTCTCCCGAAAATGCTATTTATTAGAGTTCGGTAATTACATCCGAGCGCTCCGGACACAGTCCATCCCCCAAAATCTTAACAAGCTAGAGTGAGATAGACTCATATCCCGAGCGCTCGGAATATAATTACCGAACTTAACTTATAATAAAGAAAAGTCAAAAAATCAGGAAACGTCAAGCATACGTCGGTGCTTTGATCGTTGTTTTGACAATAAAGGGTGCCACAGGAGAGATAAGCTTAACGCAGACACCGTAATGTAGAAAGAGATGATGAGAAAAAAGAATGTTGGAGGTCTTGGAAGCAGCGTGCATTTCAGCGACACGACGTATAGCCACACTTGGGTCTAGTAGTACAAAGTCACTGGGTTAAATGGAACATGTTAACAGATAAAGAATACAATAGACGTCAAATCTGGAGTGTAAACCTCAGGACGCTTATTCTATAGGAAAGAGTGAAAGTGAAAGTGAGAATTGCTGGCCAATGGACATCGTCAACAGAATTTTTTGACCAATCAAGGTTGTCAAAATTCTCACTTTCACTCTTTCCTATAGAATAAGGGTCCAGGGCGCTTATTTTTAAGGAAGGAGTGAAAGTGAAAGTGAGAACCGCTGGCCAATGGAATTCGTCAATAGATTTTTTGACCAATCAAGGTTGTCAAAATTCTCACTTTCACTTTCACTCCTTCCTTAAAAATAAGCGCCCTGGGCTAAGGAGTGAAAGTGAAAGTGAGAATTGCTGGCCAATGGACATCGTCAACAGAATTTTTTGACCAATCAAGGTTGTCAAAATTCTCACTTTCACTTTCACTCTTTCCTATAGAATAGGCGTCCAGGTAGAATTTAAACTTGAGATGTGAAAGTGGCCTATGTAGCAATTTTATATCTCAAGTTTAAACTCTGTATAAGGATAATAATATGTTAATACATAAACAATGCAATCTTTTGTTTTAAAAAATATTTAAAATCTGTGAAGACAATTCTTAGGAAAATTGTTGGGAAAAACTCTCTGCAAAGTTAGGTTAGTTCAGGATAGTTCACGTTTCGACTTTCAGTAACCATTTTGTATTTTACTGCAGTTTGAGAAGTTTTTTCCTGTTTCAAATGTGTACTTTTATACTACCAAACATTTAAGTTTAGTATCAAAAAGCGTTAAAATGTTTTCTTATTCTTAGACGGCGGCTTTTCAAGTTTCAGTCAAGTGTGAAACTGTCCCCATTTAACTGCCTTTAGTTACTAATTTATCGTATATCGTCAATATATCTTTTATATAAGAATTCTTACAATAAACTTAATACACGATTATTTAGCAATCAAACAAACAATAGAACGTTTGTTTCTTATAGCGTATCAGAAAATCGAAACGAGATATTTTTCTCAAAAAAGTTGTTTCAGGAGTATTTTTGCAGATTTTAAATATTATCTAAAACCAATCATTTATAATGGATTTTTGAATAAGCATCATTTTAATTATAAGCATCACTTTAATTACTCAAAATCCTGAATATCTAGAGCCGTCCCGATTTCGCCAGTATTTTACCAACATATTTGTCCAAAACCTTCCTCATTTCACTGCCTTCATAGTATCTGTACTCTGTAGTTTCGTATATTGACAATATACCTACGGTAATAGGAAAATACTTACAACAAACATAATTATGATAACTTATTGCGTCCTCTCAATTCACAGATGTAAGGTTTTGCAGGTATAGGACAAATAAAACTGCCTTGTTGTTTGAATAACGGTCAACGTTTCGACGTTTACTTCACACTTTCTTCATGGTCACAAAGGATGACGTCAATAAACAAGATTACATCCACGGTGCACGTCAGACATCACACACGCCAGCACCATCAACTCAGCACTCATCAATTGATGGTGCTGGCGTGTGTAATGTGTGACGTGCATCATGGATGTAATTTGTTTATTGACGTAATCCTTTGTCGCTGAATATAGCTCTGAAGAAGACGTGAATTAAACATCGAAACGTTGGCCGTTATTCAAACGAAAAGGCAGTTTTATTTGTCCTATACCTGTAAAGCCTTACATCAACAAACATAATAAACATTTATATTACATATATTTGTCCTAATTAATTATATCTATAATATAATATTATTAGGACAAATATATTACATATATAATATTATATTTGTCCTAATCCCGCTAACTTCACCAACTACTTACAACTTAAGGACGCTAATTACAACAATTTATATTACATTCAAACAATTTATAGAGTCTATAAGGAAAACAAAAGTTGATGACGGTGCCTGACAACGACACGTTATATTGAGATTTTAAGTTTGCAGGAATATTCTTCTAAAAAAACATGATTTAGAAATAGTTTTGCAGATTTGAATATTTTTAAAACGAAGGAATTAGCTATATTGGATTTTTGAATATGTCTCATTTTGTTTTTTTTTTAATTACTCTAAATCTTGATTATTTAGAGCGGCCCGAATTCGCCAGTATCTTCCCAACATATTTGTCCATATATAGTTTCGTGTTTTGTCAATATACGTACTGTAATAGGAAAATACTTACAACAAACATAATACACATTAACCTTACAATCAAACAAATTTTGGGGACCATAAGAAAAACAAAAGTGGTTTTTGAAAATTGAAACGTTGTATTGAGAATTTTGAGATTTCTAAGGAGGGATATTCCTCTCAACATGTTTAATATTTTAGCCCTTCTGCCATATTTTGATTATGACTTCTCTATTTTTGCTCTCCTCCTATCCTATCAGGGTGTCCCAACGTTAGATTTAGAGCAAGAAGCTAAAACCAAAGGCAAATATACAGGGTGGCGTAGAAAGTCGTAGCAGATACTTTTTTTATTTTTAAAGGAAACCAGAAAAAAAGATTTACATATTTCCGTTTTGTGATTGTGTGTAAACATTTTTTGTAAAGCATTTCCCATACCCACCCCCATTTGTTTTCGAATTACACATCGTCAAAACTTTGAAAGTTTTCAACTTGGAAGGGTTGTTTGTCCAAAACCGTTTAACATAGAATGAAATGGTTAGCATTTTTGTATCTTAGCTTTTCATACTTTGACTCTGTATATATGTGGGACACCCTATATATTTCAACAATTATTTCAACAATGTGTGGCTACCTTGTTATAAGTGGTCACCAAAACACTAGAGTGTAAGTCAATGGATAGTTCAAACTTTATGATGGGTTTCGGTGTTTTTTATTTAATAAAAAGATAGGTGTATATAGATAGATAAAAAGATAAACTTTCTTCAAACGATTGAAAGACATTGCGGTGTTTTGTGATATAAACCCCCAATAGGCCACGTTTTTTCAGTGTTGTAATTTATTTTTATAATTTTATCGATCGTATTACAAAATAATTGTCCAACATGCTGAGCCCAATTTTGACTGGGCCCAGAGGAACTGAGAGCTGAAAAAATAACCGACTTCATCTATTTGTCTCTGTTTCACTTGCAACTATAGTGGGCATGATGGCAGAGCAAAAGTTTTAATTATTCGTTTTTTAAAATTAGTTATTTGTTTATCATAAGCATTAACTAGAAATGTATGCCCCTAGGAGCGACGACTAAGAGAAGCCGTAGGCCTTTGACCTGAGAGGTTTAACACGTACACACAAACATTTTTAATACTTAAAATATCAGAATTACTTAAACGTTCAGTATTAATTTTGTAATTATAGACCTTCAAAAATTAGTTAAAAATTCAGTAAAGTGGATCATAGCATAAGTTCAGAAAGAAAAGAAAAAACAGTTTAAAGAAAAGAAGCGATCTCTCTTTCTCAAAGTCTATCTTGCAGATCCAAAATGACATCTGTAAAACGATTCTCTGCACCTCTCAAAGCATTAAATCTACACAGCTCTCAACCAGTCTACATCTCTATTGAAATACTGGACGATCGGTCGACACCTGTGGTTCCTTTCTATTTATAACTGAACTCACTCAACTCAGCCAAAAGTAGTCCAATAACATTGCAGAAGCTTATAAGAAAAAGGAAAAACTTAGCCCCTGGAACATATCTTTTGTTTTACCCTATGTTTCAAAACCTACTCTATTCTTACCTACAATCATTGTTAATTATCACAATGAACTCCTTGAATGTTTCTTTTCCTCATCAAAGGAGACTGATTCAAAAAGCTGGTAAAAGGTCCCTGAACTGGCAACATCATACAGACCAATCGGTCATATATCTGCATAGGTAAATTCTTTCAATACTTAAAAATAGGAAAGACTGGTTTTTGGAAAGGAATTCCATTCTATTTCCTTTTTCAGTTTGGATTTAGACTTGGTAAA
The DNA here is from genome assembly GCA_951812265.1 of Taphrorychus bicolor. Lineage (NCBI taxonomy): Eukaryota > Metazoa > Arthropoda > Insecta > Coleoptera > Curculionidae > Taphrorychus > Taphrorychus bicolor. The sequence continues at coordinate 28,081,414 of OX638302.1, read as the reverse complement.
GGCTTATGACCTCTCATCATTATCATCTCTAATATCACTAATATATCAATAATCTGGTTAACCGAGAGGAAATTTCTTGTAATATATCACAGGGGCATATGACAATGTCATTGTCGAAATTCTTAGTCAGACTCTCTTTAAAATCGACTGATTTATGCGAAATAACGAATTATTGGGCTCGAGTACAAGAATCAAGGGTTTAAGACAGGGTCGTCCAAGTGGCCCCAATTCATTTCAATATGAAAGTGAGTACTATACAAGACCTCTTCCAAGATAACCACGTCATTTTACTCCAGTACTGATGTTCGTAGTTCAGTTTAACCTCTCAAAAAAAAACACAAATTTGTATTTATATTAACAAAAACTTCATTCTTAAGACTTCACATATTCTATATTTTGGCATGAATCTAGACTCAAAATTGGTGTGGAGGAGACACATTGAAAATATGTGTGATAAGGCCCTTAAATTGAGTACTACTTGAGTGGGAATTGAGAACATAGTATTAGAGGTTTCTACCTCCTAATAAAGCTGAATAAATATCAGTATAGATATACAAATTTATCAGCGAGTTTTGAACTCTACTCCCGTTTCAGCCTTAGAGGCCATCCGAGATTTTGCTTGATTTGAGAACAGGTAGTTTTGGCCTTAAGTGTCTTGTTTAAAGCTTACTATGTTCAAAACAGCCGCAATATTGAAATAGAGGCATGTGCATAATAGAGTATTAGATTTTGAAACGTTAATACAATTTTCTTGCAGAGGCAATGTTTCATCTTTTGCAATTATTTATTACTTGAGCAATGCTTGATAAGTTAAAATGAAAAACTGAATGGCATACAAGTAAAAAATTTTTCTGTTGGTGCAAGGTCTGAAAGAATCAAGTTACCATTAACTTAATCTCATTATATTGATATAAAATAAAGCTCTTTATGGGTGCTATGGAACAGTATCTTTTCTAGAAAACATCGTGTTAATTTACTAACTATTATATCAATTATTCTCTAAACCGCTCACTCACCCAGTTATTAAAGTTTAAAAATAAAACAATAAAGAACGGAAATATAAATTGCACCCACAGGCGCGAAAGTGCAGGGCCACAAGGACAAGGTGAGATGACCATTAATATGAATACCCATATCGGTTCAATTTTCTTAATTACAAAAAGCGGTTTTGCAGCATTGAAAAAATATGTTTTTCCTATATTTTTCGGACACAGGATCATCTAACGGTCTTAACGGTATCAAAACTCGAGCATTTCACGGTTGCAGCACGAAGGAAAACTTTTAACGCAAACAATTAGCGGCGGTCAAGCTACTAATTAATGAAAAAATTGTTTTATTTTTCATTGATCGATTTATTTTCGGTGCACTATTTTGTTTGTTGTGTATTTAAAATTACCGATGAAGAATGAATGATATTTACGCCACCAACCTCTTTTTTTATAAGTAATACTAAGTGTTGTTTGTTTCTGGGATGGAGAAATCGAAATGCTTTATCCTTTAATTTGCTTCACCCTTCTCTATAAAATAGTCAACTTGACGAATTTATTAATGAGCACTTTGTATAAAGTACATCTTGAAACAAGCTTTTTTAAGATGACGAATGATAGTAACAGCCACATGAGGAATTTTCGGACATGGTGATCCTTTGATCAGTTCGATTCGCACAGTTGATTTTCAGGCACCAAAATTGATGACCAATGACAGGCCAGTCAATCCGATTGGATGAAAATCAACTGATACATCAGCCTTGCGGTTTCCATAAAGGGCTTTTGTGATGCACAATAGAGGAGTTTCTAAAGTGATTCAAAGTGCAGATTCTACAGTGATTCAACATAAATTTAAAATTACAAAATTTGGTGATCACAATCGAAGCAAATGTTAACCTACATACGGATAGTGGCCGACTCCTCAGTAACGTACTAGTTTGTGAAAGCTTACCACAAAATTTGTTGTCTTGAACAGAAAACATTCTGTCTTACTTTCGAGGACGGTTATGTAATAGTCAGGAGAAATTGGAAATAATTATAGAACATAGCGAAGCATTCAGCATTTGAAATGGCCCCACTTATAGCTCATTCTTCTAAATGCCCTCCTCCTGTTTATCTAGAAGAAAATCAGACTCAAAAAATCATAAGTACCTGTCTCTGAGTTTAGAAGGGTTAAACAGCAAAACCATAAGGATTTCAAACCTGAACTAACCACCAGATGTAAGATAGTGATTCACACACCAAATGGATACAGACTGTAGGTTTATGGCTGCTCGAAATGTAATATTCAATGGATGTGTGCAAAGAAGCTCAGCATATAGTTGATTCGGTTTGTCAGCCAGATTCACTCCACCGCATAAGAATAAAACCAACTATTGTGATACGAGCATTATTGAAACATTTGTACCGAAAGGAGAAACTAACTCAAATGATTGCAGTGACTGCGATAAATAGAGACAGAAATAGGAAATTTTTCCTGGTTGCTTAAATTACTATGAAATAACCATTATATGTTTTGATGATGTGTCACATAGAAAGGAGCATTAAGTAAACTGGAATCATGCAATAAAGGACAGGTCAAGACTCAAATCAGACAGGTTATATCTTCCTGACCCAAGAGTAATTGACTCTAGTTAGATCTTTAAGCAAAAGAGCTAGTTTAAAAGAATTATATATAAAGTTATACATATAGAGTTATATTAAAGAGAAAAGCACCACTTGTAGAGGAAAGTTTCAAACAGTCCAACGTTACCTTACAGGGGCTGTTATAGGTTGCCGTTATCCGTAAGTGTAGAACTTCACATGCCAATTCATCATTTGCTGTGCATTTTTCAAAAGAGACCATAAAGGTAGAACTGTGTTCATAGAACTTCTAGACGGTTGGGAACTTATGCGGAATGAAAAAAGTGCAAATGATAATCAGAATAAAGACAATCAATTAAAAAAGATTCTTTGTGGATGCTCCAATCCTTCAGAGTTCCAAATGCGGTTTGTGAAAATTCCAAAGTGTTGGGACGAAAGTAAACTGTGCAATTTTCTTCTTATGGCGGTTCTTAATTACGCGATATTCCTAGTTCGTGTTTACAATATCAATCCTGTGTTTACTTAAACAACTCGTTACATTATCTTAATTTTTTGTATTGCATGGAATATTAATTTAATGTGCCTGAACGGCTATTATTATTTGCAAGCTTTTAGGATTAAATATTACTGTTGTTACAGATTCTTGTGTAATATTTGGATTTCATGAATACACGACGAGGTAAGTAAGAATAACACCAAATTTCCTGTTTTTAACGATCATCAGCATTTCAAGACTTTTATTTAAGTTCAATTGTTGATAGTTTACAATGATGATATAAGACTCTTGTTTTCGAATAAAAAAAAATTTGTTTCACTTCAAAAATAGGCTTTTGTCTAATTAGTAAACATACTTATTGGTAGTTATCAGGTTATCGGTCGACCCATAACCCGATAACCACCAATTAGTTCATTTACACGGTTCGATCAATTCATTACTTTTTTTTCAGTCTTAAACGAGGTATTTGAGACATGCACTTCTTTTGCTCGCTTATAAATAACTGATAAATTATAGAGTTACACGGCTCCTGAAAAAACCTTTGAAGCTTGCAAGAAAATTTTCTGAAGAGGGTGGTTTTACTAGTAAGCAAAAACTAAATACGTCCAACGACAAACTTTCTATCGAGATATCTTCAAAACATTAGAACGACGAGCAAATATAAATCAGGTTCTGCCTAGGACCTGGATTTAGTGCCCTAAAGATGGTTCTATAGGACCTTTAGATCATGCTGACAATAATAAAATAGACCTATAGATGCATAAGGAGCATGGGTTCCTCTTGTTATTAACAGGTAGAACATTGGCACTATTTAGTTTATGGGTTCCAGTTAGAAGATATTGATGATGAATTGATAATGTAAGCTAATAACAGAAAAATTGAATGAGCCACATAATTTAAAATTTTTAAGAGAATTGCTTATTTAGTTCTACTTAGTTTTTGCGATATATTAGGGATGTTATCTAGCACGAATTCGAAATAAGAAACCTCTCAATCAAGATCAGTCCAGGATCAAGAACACTCCAAGAAATTTCACCCATGAGACTTTAATGTCGCTCATTCCCGTAAAGTAAAGATAACTCGCTCAGTTTTGGTCATACTAAACTCAATTTTGGTATAATTTTGGGGCTATAGGCCAGGGCACTCTTATAGATGAGGGTTGGAAACGGTTATAAACCGTGAAAATATTACCAAAAACGGTTATAAACCGTTTCCGACACTGTTGCATTAACAGTGTGTCCAAAATACGGAATCACTGCTTGGGGATCTGGAAAACGATAAGAAATACGAAGGCGGTTAAATTAGGAGAAAGCTTAGGATTTAATTTTTTTTTTAATATCCCAAAAATTAAAAACAAACACTTTTACCAACACCATGTAAGAGGACTTTCCGTTACGCAACTTTATTCTAATTTTACTGAGTTCGTATCTCTTACCGTTTCGGAGATCCCCATGCAGTGTACCTTTATCTTGGACACACTATATAGTGATGTTTTTATGAAGTATTAGATTAATGCAGTTTGATTTGGATGCGATAATACTATTGGTTTTTCTGTTCAAGATCATTTCTTGCTTTAGACACTTCGTGTAATGTTTACTTTATCTAGATAAGCTCATTATATTTTATTTTTTATTATCTGTCTAGTATCTTTCGAGATTGCTTCGTCAACAAGACACAATTTATGACAATAAAGCTCTCAGCTGTTATTATTGTTATTGAATGTTTGATTTAGCATTTCTTACACCTACTGAGTGGGTACTATTCATTCATGAGAAAATAAGTCAACCATTTCCTTAAAAGTTAGGAATTTATTTCCTGCGAAATAGTGTTACAGTTAACAATTTTTTAGTCGTTTCACAGAAACTGCAGTTGAAATATACAAAAGAGTTATATTCACAATTTGAAAATTAAAAAACATCTTTTGAAAATTGCAAAACCTTTTGAAATTTTGAAGACCTTGCAGCTATTAAGAAGGAAATAATCATAAAAAGCTCCAGAGGATAATAGCTACCGGCAATCGATTGTACTATTTGTTACAAAGCTCAGTTATAAAGCATAATATATACAGGGTGATTCACAACAAAATGGACATAGAACAGATGCGAGTAGGGGAAATCAAAATTAGTTGCTTTTTAATATATATATTTTTACTTCTCTTATTGATTCTTATCACAATAACCCTCTTTTCTCAGAAATAGAAGGTTTTTCGAAAATCGGACAAGAATAAAAAAAAGTCTAGAATTAAATTTGCTAATTAGATTGTATTGATGCTTAATTTTAAATTAATTTAGGGTTAAAAAGATCGAAAAATCTTTTATTTTGATCCACCCATAATCTACCCTTTCTTACGCTGGGAATCACTTCAAGTTTCTATTAACTAAAAACGTCAATAAAGTAAATACATTTTTAAATTTGGTTGTTTGGTATTAAGGCTGCAATACAGGATTTTTTTGATTTTTTAAAAACATTTTGTGAAGTCGATATCTTAACTCAAAAAAATCAAATGGCGAAACCACTTATTTTGGTGTCTTCTACACGTAACTGTTCTATGCCGATTCAGTTATGAATCACCCTGTATATTTAAATGAAATACAAAAATATTATAAAACAGTAAATAAAACATAAAAATTGTAGCTGAAACTAAAATGAAACCATGATTCAGGTCTTTAAGTTTCAGTTTTTAACTGAAAAGTTTAAGGTTATTATATCAAGTGTAGAAATATAAATAATTTTATTTATTTATGTCAAAAGGTTTTAGCTTATAGGACATGGTGCACATATCATCAACAAGAAGGACTCTCAAGGATCGATATAAATATGTTAGACAAACATAAACAAAAGCACATGGATTATAAAGCATAAAAGGCGCAGTTTTGTAAGATAACACGAATATTAACAATATAAGCTCTCTCATTTGAGATTTATCTACACAATTATTACCTTTTGCGTCATTAATCTGTCCAAATTGATTAAGTTTTAAATTGCGATATTATTGTGATGTGCTAAAAGATCAGTAGGTATTGTACTTGATAACAAATCAGTATATTCCGCAATATAAGTTCTTTGAAAATTATATTATTTATACAATAATTGGGTTACTATCGTAACTCAAATTATTGCCGAATAAGGTTTTTATTTATAACTCTTAAAAAGTAAATATACACTCCAACGGAAGTGTCATTGAAGCCTCAAACAAATTATCAATTCTAATATTGATAACCACACATTAATTGCAATAAACTGGACTCATTACTCAAGATTGCATTATAATACATATAAATTTTCCTATTGATCCTCAACTTACTGTTGATCTTCCTAGCACCAAGTTCCGGAACAAAACTATATCAAAGTCCCCTTTGTCGCTCTATCTTTTGTTGATGCCGGTTAACTATACTATAGCTCTTCTTTTCACTCTCGTGGGATCCGTCATGTTGTCCAGAACTCACGGAATAAAAAAGAACTTTCACACGCGATACTTTAAGCCTGTACACATCTAATTTAACAATTGAAAGTGCGATATAAACAAAATTAAATCGCGCCTCCACCGAATGGGTCCGCAAACTGGCGTGTAATTGTGCGCTAGGCAAATTCGCCGGGGACTAAATCTGGCGAGCGCGGCGGACGTCGAGAGCTTTTATTCATTTTTGAGGGAGCTTTCAGCCTTCGCTGGTGTAGATGATGCGATTTAGATCCGGGGCGAAAATCCCTGATGATGACGCTTAAGCTTTTGGTCAAACAATGTCATATGGCCATGTCATTAATTACTTTCGAGATACTTAATTGAAAGATTTGCCAATTTTAGCCGGTCGGTAACCCCATGGGAAATGCATAAAACCGTAACTGTAGAAGACAAAATTGGTTAAAAGCGGGTGTATTATATTGAAATCGAAAGTGTGAGAACGTTCACATAATAAGCTGGTTTAGTTTTGTCTAGTTACGTGATGCTATTTTGCAGATGACAGAGTTAGATTGTCGTTCGTTAATGGTTTTAGCAAGTAGCATTGTCGTGTTCTTGGGAATGGAGGACGATGGTATGATGGTGTTTAATAGAAGAATATTTGATGATGATCTCATGAAAGGGTAGCTTCAGGGCACGCCAAAAATGTCAAAAGTAGCATGAATTCTGCATGCTGACTGGACCTAAAAGACTTAACGAAATTATTACCATTTTATTTTGAATGGTAAAGTTTTATCACTGATTTTGACGGTTTCCCGTAGGAGGTCGTCACCCTCTCCCATTGGTTGGTTCAGCTTCCTTTTTAGAAGCTTTACAACCTCGCCAAGACCAGATATTTTAAAAAATTCCATATGAGGTATTGATTCAATACCTTCCAAGTTTTCTTCTATTGCCACAAGTGAGTATATATTCATTATTATTGACAACTAAAGTTTCTTGTTCTTCCATGATGGAATTGAGGAATCATATCGCTATTAAGTATTATAGCAAGTCAACTTTGTTTGGTTTCGTTTTCTATATTTGTGGTTGCAACTTCGATAACCTTCATATGGTTGCCTAGTTTCTCTGCATCTGGGAAGTTGGAACATCACGGCACCAACACGATGGAAAATTTTCTGCTATTTGTCTTTAGGCACTACAGTTTGTCAATTTTCAGAGTTTTTTGAAAAATTAAGAATTGGGGATTTAACGAATTTTCACTGAGCCATAATTAAAACTAGCTGCACACGTTTCAGCACACATACCACATACCTTCAGTAGAATTTGTGAATTACATCATTAGTATCCCAAAATGGAACAAAAATCAGGGACTATTATATGACCTTTGCTCTTCTGGTGTTTCAACTGATAATTATTTTAATTTGTGAAGCCATAGAAGCATGATCTTCAGTGGCTTTAAGGTGGACATGATCCAGAAAGTGACTCAGTTTACCAATGATTCAGATGATAACTTTTCTGTGACAGTTAAATTCATTTCCTGCCTGGAGAATGATTGGGACAATTAGCAAGTCACCTTGTAGTCACCATCAAAATTTTGTGTTATGGTAGCTCGGTGTTCCTCATTAAAAACATCTGCTTGTACATAAAAAATTCTAAATCAAAGACTGTAGAAGAGAAGTTGCAAAAGGCACTCTATCAAGGCACTGAAAGGTTTGTGATAATCTGGTGTTCCAATTTTCTTTTAGGTATGAAACATTTAAAGCAAAAAACACAATTTGAATAATCTCAGATGTATTTTTTTGGCGATGGTACCATTGATACCAACCTCTCTTTGGACTTGAAGATCTCCCACGAGCATTCGAATTTGCCTCAGGCCAGAAAGTCCACCTTAGTATCAGTGGTGTTGTTTCTTTTTCCACTATTTCTGAGTCTTATCGTAAACGCGAGGAATTAACTCAACAACCGAAATACTGTAGTTGTCAAAAACAATGTCAAATATGAGTTTAAGACAGTCTTAAAAATTATTGGTCTTGACAATAATGTCGTCCAAACACACGAAGGCACTGGACTCCAATTCTGGACCCAAATCAGTATCCATAATACCTTGCCAAGTGGTAGGTGCATCGATCCAACCGAAGAGCCTTTGTCAGCATGAGTATATAGTAAGATATAGTCCATGATGACTTTTTTTTTCTTTGCGTATTTTTTTTTCTTACTATTGTTCATTCTCTCGGTTCATTTTGATGGCACTGAAGCTGTGGCTTATTCTACCATCCCATTCGCATCAAATCACTAGCCTTCTCTTCTCAAAAAATAAGTGTCCTGATGGTGGATAGTGGAACATCCCCTTGTCCCACTACATGTGATTCCAAATTTCTTATTAGATCATATCATATCACTATCCTGATATCACTACACTACCTGCATTCTGAATATTGTTCTCTTCTCATCTTCTGTAGGCGTTTCCTTAGTGAATCGTCCCTGTCATCAAACTCACAGCTCTTCTCAGTTGCTTCTTTCAGATTTAAGAGTTTATTTGCCTTCTTCCCAGACTTGGGGATCTTAAATCCCGTTCGAGTTTACCTCATGCCACGGAGTCCGTTTGAGTGGTGTTGTTTTTTTTAGTATGGCTCTTTTGGTTCTAGTACTATTAATTTCTTTTTTTGGCTGAAATATCCACCATTTCATTGCCATCTTTATTTTGATGTTCTTTTATTGTTGATGATTATCTTGGACCCATCCGTGAACCAAAGGGTTCCTATATCCCCAGGTATCTTCTGTTCACTGTTCTTCATTCCCTTAAATAAGCGAATAACCAGATAAGTTTTGTGCAATTTCATTGTTCTGATCATTCTGCCGGATTGTATTGTTAAAGATGTAGTTATTGTAAATCTTTGTGACAGTCTCACTATGTTGTCCCACCCGTATTTGTGGTATCCTACAGCCGTTTGTTTTTAGCCTCTACGCTGTAGGGGAGGAAGATCTGTAGTGGCTGGGTAAGCTATTCTCTGTACCTTGCCCACTTTGTCTCTGGATTTCTCTTTAATGTAAACCATAGTAAAAATCTTTAGGTGGAGCCAACGTGAGGCAACTTTACCAAGTGTTCAAATTTACGAGTACTCTTTATGGGATGAAATTCGTAAACGAACTCAAGATGCTCAAGAAAAAGTTCTTAACGATATAGTCGTGATGCAGAACTTATTCTCACGAAAAAGATGGAATTACATATTATCCGACGTCATCTCCTTCCCTATCTGCAAAATGGTTTGGCACTGCGTCAGAATTTCAGTATATAAGATCTGATACGAGGTTGAAGAAACGGAGAGCCGTGTTCAAAAATTTGTACTTTCCCATTGGTGAAACCGGGACTTGCTTTTCACAAACCTGGTCAGCTAGCTGCCATGGAAGAGAACCGACTGAACGTGGCTTGTGTCTTTCTTGCTTTACTTCTTTCCGTAGGGCCTTCCGATGAGCTACTGCCCACCAGTAGCCAGTATGGCAGTGTTGAAATTGCTTAAAACAAATGCATCGGTTTCGTCAGTGTCCAAAACCAAAATATTTTGTTTTGTTTCAAATGTGGATAGCTTAAAGTGATAACCAAAACCTGACCAAAATGCTCAGAAATAGGGTGCCATAGGGTGTCAATGGTTATAGATTTTGTGTTGGCGCACGCCAGAGGAGAACAAAGGCCATATTTGGAAGTATCAATATATCGGAAGAAGATATTGAGATTGTTGGATAGTTTCGTCCTGTGCTGGGTAGCCAGGGTTGGACGATTTCGAAACCTGTCTGTTCGTTGGGTAAGATTATTCAAGTAGACTGTATTGTGGCAAATAAATGGTCAACGTTGTGATGGTGCCAGTTCCTACAGAACTTCGGAACTTGTTGGAAATTTTAATAGTTCCAAGCTTGTCCCATAAATTCATTTTGGGTATCTATTCCCGGTCTCACATGGGTGCCGTGCCAGACTTATATTCTGGTGAATGGTCTTTTGGAACTGGTGATGGCTTGACCAAGTCACCAAAAATTGAACTTTTGACTTGGATGTTCGACAAACAAGTTCGACACAGAAAATGACATCATTTTTGGGATAAAGGCAGAGGTAGTATCCACAGTCTCTCGCTTTGCAGAAAGTTGTTCATTTGGAACTGGAACAAATGTTAGAAGATGGAATAGTGGAGACTTCAAACTCTCCATGAGCATCACTGATTGTGATGGTGAAAAAAAGACTGGTAATTGGAGATTTGCTGTAGACTACAGGCAACTAGAGGAAACGAAACCATCTGTGAATGTGTGAAAAAGGCTGATCGATCCAGTCGTAGGAGTCGACCTGAAGCAACAAGTTTTTGTCTACTTAGAAGACATTATTACCGCTACCTTTGCTGATCTAAGAGTGCTTGAGGCAGCTATTTGGAGAATTTTTGCAGCTTCTTATTCACAATAAAGAGAAGTGTTAATTTTTTAAGAGCAAACTTAAGTACTTAAGTTATGTCGTTTGCTTCTGGACTCCTCGTTGATTCCAAAAATTTAAAATTTTTAGACAAAACAAATTTCAGTTTATTAGTTGCACCTTGCACCCCTTACTAGCCCAACACAGAAAATGTACAATTTCGATGGAATGAACAATGCGAAAATTTCTTAAGTCTCTCGAGGAGCATTTGGTTCCCATCCTAACGTGCTCTAATTTTGCGCTGCCATTCGTGATTCAGACTGACGCAAGTAACTTAGGCTTAGGGGATGTTCTATACCAGATACATGAAGGACAAGAGAGAGTGATCTTTTGTCAAAGTAGATCCCTTAACAAAAACGAAAGAACATAACTCTCCGAGAGAAGTGTCTATTGGTCCTCTTCGTACTTTTTGTATAAAAGTATCCTGAATTAAGCTTTCCTGAGGAGACCAGCCACGCCTCCTGGTTGTGCCCAAAATTATTAAATCATACCACATGGTATGATGCGATGTACGTATGCGAACGGATGAAGCAAGAAATATCAGACAATATAATACTTGTCTCTAGACTAATCTCAGTCAAATAACACCGAAGTGGTGACATGTTGCGCGTTCAACCATCTCTTCACCGTTTTCATCCTCTTAGTAGTCCTGGACAACTCACGAGCATATATCTTGTAGGGCTGAATCTACTTCTGGAGTCGTATCTATTTTGTCAGTTTGTAATGTTGTTAGCAAAAATGTCCAATTTATGTACTAAATATTTTGCCTCATTTTGATTGGGAGAGTTCAGCATGACGTCTCAACATATTTACGATTTTAGCCAATCACGCTTCACACCTTTGTTGTTGTTTGACGAAATCTAAGACGTCAAGTGACGTGTGTCAAGAGAAGTAGTTATTATATGTCCTAACATTTTTGTGTGGCTCACTGCTTAAAAAACCGTAATACAGCACTGCAAAGTACCATTTAATAGGAAAAAACCCAGAAAGTACTGTTGACTATTTTACATAAGTTATGTTAGGTTAGTTCAGTTCATCCCAGTTGAGTTACCTTTTTAGGTTATTTCTGATCACGTTAAGTCAGGACAGGACAGGTTAGTTCTAGCTAGTTCAATCTTTATATTTTACCGTATTTAGGATACTCCAAGGTACCGCTTAAAAAGAAAAAAACCTAGAAGAACCTGTTGATTATTGCACATAAGTTATGTTAGGTCAGTTCAGGTCAGCTCAGCTCAGTTATCTTTTTAGGTTAGTTCTGGTTAGTTCAATCAAATTTTTATTTCATTATATTTAGGACACTCCAAGGTACCGCTTAAAAAGAAAAAAAAACCTAGAAGGACCTGGTGATACTCATTTCAGTTCAGATATCTGTTCGCGTTTGTTCAGGTAAACCGTAATACAGATACGATAAGGCTTGATCTAATACGTCAAGGCCGTGAAGGATACCCTGTATATGAAATATTCAGCAATCTTTTTATTTTTTTGTGTTTAGTATACTCCGAGAAAGTGAAAAACATAAGAATTGTATGGTTTCTATAGCGATATAGACCCTAAATTTGTAAATTAGGAAGAAGAAAGAAAAATATTTTGTTTCAGCTGTGGCTTTTGATTCTACATTACAGAAGCGAAGGCAATCAGAAATTCGGTATTTAAAAGTAACGAAATATATTTTTTTAGTTGTGTACTAAACAAATTATTTGGTGATCCGAACCCAAGAGACCTTTTCCTTTCTTCGGTCTTCACGGTAGCATCGCTGAAGACTCACTCACTTGCGACTCAAACAATGTCTAACTCCGAATCCTAGTCCTGGTACAAAGGTCTCTCAGATGGGTCCTGGTAACATCGTAGACGGCCGGAGTTCTGTACAAGTACCCATACGTCTATAAGTCTCTTCAGGAAGCTCCATAATATATACAATATATAACTCCTTATATAAAAACAATGTCAAAATTTCCCCGAACCAATCAAAAAGTATAATAAAAAAAAGCTTCTGTTTGGTCCAATGTATCTATCAACCCAGACTAAGATCGTAGTGTATCAGTATCGTTGTACAAATGTATGTTTAATCTGAATTCAAAAGTGGGTCAAGTTCTTATTACACTTAAGCATAGAAATCAATAATAAATAAGAAATGTTTTGTGAGATATTTCGTGAAAAGGGTGACAACAATATACTTGAAATAAGCCGATCGTCATTAGTTATAAAAATAAAAACCTAAATCAGTTTTCCAAGTACAAACTCTAATAGACCCCATCCGATAAACTTATCTAATAAGATCTTATCGGAACTGTGCTTCAAGATGATGCGATGAAGGACTTTCCATCTGCTAAACCCGGGTAATAGAATCTACAAATTTACATGTCAAATAAAGGTTGGGATTTATTTTTATAAACAATTAAATGACTGGGCAGTTGGAGCGTTATTGTGTTGGAATTTTCGAAAAGGGATTCTCAAGATGAATTTCATATTCTTAAAAAAAAAGAACAAACTTGATCATCTCTTCGAATACAGCCCGGATGTTGCCATCATATTATAGCGGCAACGTAACATGGTTCCATTGAAATTTTGTTATTGTCTCAGTTTTTTTGTTGCTTCCTCTAATAATTAAATTTTAGCGACACACTTGGCATTGTTATTACCTAATTTACTAATTGAAATATATAGGTACCTGCTTGGTATGATGGTATTCAGGCCGGTACTAATGCGGTTTCGATAAAAGTGAAGCGATAAGGAAGTGATCCTTAATTGTCATTGTCACCGTTGTTGTTTGTTCTTTTGTAATGTTAACAAGAAACTGGTCCTATAAATATTGCGTATTCTATACCTCTATCGACTAGTAATTATAATAATAATTATTGCTATAGTTGTTGATATTAAAATTACGCAGGCCTAATAATTTATTTGAACAAATTTATTGGTAAAAAGCTGGTGCATACTTTGAAAAAAATATGGCATCCGCATATCGCATAGGATACCAACAAGGGAAATACCATCGAATATCATAATACATATATAGAAAATAAATGTGAGAAATTTGTACAAGGTAATAACTATGTTTCCAACGCAAAAAGAATGCCTGTTGAAATTAGTTCCGGATATGCACAATACAAAACCTGCAGCAATAGGTTGTCTCAATTAATATTATTAAAAATCTCTAATTGTTCTAACGTATAAGGTAATCGGAATATTTTATACTAAACATTAAGTCGGGCAATTTATTGTTGTTTTCCTGTGGACCTTACCATGAGGATTATTGATCTGACAATTAACCCTTTAATAGCATATTAATGATAATTGCGTGAAAACTCCACCTTCTTTTTAAAGATTTCCACAGCTGGAATAGAATCTTTAATGTTGCAAAATAAGGTGTTATTTAATAGTGGTTATCTCGAGTCATCCGTATGTTGTCTAGTTCTTGGTGGCATCTAGTTCTTCAGGACAGATAAGTGTTCCTGAGTGCACTCAGTAAGCGAGAAACTATATCTTGCTCCCTTACTGGGTAAGAAGAAAACTGATGATGAATGAAAATTTGATTTTTACAATCTTACTATCGAGGCTTAGGAACGAAATCAGAAAAACATCTTTGCTTTAAAAACCACAACGTTGAAAACGCTAGATTAGGATTAAAAAGTGAAACAACAGCAGAAATGTTGGAAAAACCAAAAGGGTGCATCAATAAAAAAAAAATCATGACTTCTATACATTCCAGATAAAAATTGCGCTATAATCATAATAATAAATCAAACTTCACAATCGTTTAGACCAGTATATCTTTATTGGACACTCCTTGGGAGATTGTGGAATGCTCAAACAAGGAAAATTCAAAATATCATGATATATTATCTTCAAGAAATGGGTCCAAGAAATAGAACCAAATGCGTCTACATGCTACAACTCCTACACAAATGAAAAGCATCGATAATGATGCTGCAATCATTCAACAGACTCATCAATGAAAATACTCAGAATGAAAGCTTGAACAACTCAATTTTTGATTTGAGCTTTGAATTAATTGATAATGAGGAACAATATGAACCTGCCCCAAGTCTGGAGAAGAATGTAATACTTACTTACATGGAAACAGTGAGTAAAGCTGAAAAGAAGGGAGTCCCTGAAGAAAAATAAAACTGGGTGTATGTAGACAGAAAGACTAAAAAATATCTAGCTGTAGTAGCTTTTAAACAGTGGCAACAGTGCCAAAAGAAGAAAGCAAAACGAAAAAGGAATTTGAAGAAAAAACATTTAATTTAAAAACATAGTATAAAAGGAAGAAGATAATTATCTTAGGTTTGTTTAAAGGTGCTAGACAATGATGTACTATTAAGCGAAACATATTGGCCTTTCATTGTCTTTATTGAGGAGTTTGTTACACGACGTTTTGAGCAGTAGAATCTCTGCTCGTTTTCAAGTGAAACTGAGCATTAAGCAGTAAGAGTTCAGGAACACAGAACTCATACGATATGAGGAGAAACATCACAATCGAAAATTGCAGAGCACGCCTGGCCCGAACACCATAATATTAAGTGACCAGAAGCCAAAATTGTGCACTGGAAGAAACGAAAGTTTAAGGAAGCAGTCTTCATTGGAAGCAATGAGGGCGTCTTTAGTAAACCAAGTTGCGACGTCTCTTCGGTATGGCATCCGTTGATACGGCGAACAAGTGCTGGTCGCTTGACGGGCGACAGTGACTACGATCCGGCCAATAGGGATGTGGTTAGGTGTGTTAGTACATAAACAAGTAGCCTCGAGCTTAATGCTCAGTTTCACTTGAAAACGAGAAGAGATTCTACTGCTCGAAACGTCGTGTAGAAAAACTCAATAAAGACAATGGAAGTCCAAGATGTTTCGCTTAATAGTACATCATTGTCTACCACCTTTAAACAAACTTTAGAAAATCGGTACGGACCTGGTATTACCGAGAAATTCAGAGGTTACGAGAAAGCGAAGATCAAGCTTACTCATCAAGCAAGGAGCAAGAATCCATCCACTTCCTTTGCACACCGAGGGACCATCCGTTTAAAATCACTAATCCTTGGTGATCGAATCCGCCGCATTCTGGACAGTTCCAGCCAAGGACTTATTCGCTCCCAAATAAGCTACCACAGATGGAAAAAATCACAGCTCCTGGACGATATCCTACATAGGTTTGAAGAAATGAAGAAATTTACACTGGAGGAAGACCACACATCCATTTTCCAGACAATAGATAATTCAGGCTTCAAACTGAAAGAGAAGCTGGCCAAAAAGCACAATGAAAAGCTTACGAAGCTTCAGAGAAAGGATACAATAATCAACCACCACCACCAAGGCCCCAGGACAATATTCAACATATCATCGACTATCTTGAGTTCCACCGAAGAAAAACTGCTGAGCAAAGGATTGAACTTTGCAATTGCTCCAAAGTCAACTCCAGTGCTTGACATAATAAGTACTGTAGAATCAACGACACTCCAGGGGCCAGAGAGAGAGGAACTCAAGTGGAAAGTCAGAACATTATTGGACAAACCACAACACCCACAGAGAAATATCACAAAAGAAGAGGAGTTAGCCATGAGGAAACTGCAGAGGGACAAATCAATCATGATCCTTCCAGCTGACAAAGGAATTGCGACCGTCGTCATGGATGCCACACAATATGATGAGAAGATACAGGAGATTCTGACGAAAGGTAAATATAAAATAATACCTAATGACCCGAATAAAAGAGTTGAAGGACAAATCTACAGAACCCTGAAAAAATATGAACGCCACATTCCTGAAGGTGCTAGGAGGTCTCTGACTCCACACCATAATAAACCACCACATTTATATGGGTTACCTAAAATTCACAAAACAACTATGCCCCTAAGGCCAATCACAAGCTTTAGAGACTCGCCAACAAGTACTCTAAGTAGATTCCTCCTTCAAATCAGCCAACCTTTGGTTGGAAAAACAACCTCTTTTGTTCAAAATTCTGAACACTTTGTTAGTATTCTCCTAAGGACTTAGAATTGGGTGATAAGGACACATTTGTGAGTTTCGAAGTAGAAAGCCTTTACACCAATTTGCCGTGGGACGAGTCGTTGGATATCGTCGAGGTCAGACTGAGGGCAGATGCATCTTTAAAGGAGAGAACCTCGCTGCCTGTGGAGGAGGTGAGGGACCCATTGCGCTGCTGCCTCAAAGGATCATACTTTCAGATTAAAGATCAGTTTTTTGAGTAGAAGGATGAGCTTCCGACAGCCTCCGACGCCATTGAAAAAGCTACGCTTAAACCCAAAGTCTGCCTCCGGTATGTCGATGACACCTTTATTGTGTGGGACGGAAATGACAGGCAGTTGCAAGAGTTTCTGAATCAGTTAAATACTATAAGACCAACTTTAAAATTCACAATGGAAAAATAACTACTGCGTTTCATTTCTAGATGTATTTGTAGTAAATCGGAAGATCGCATAAGAACTTCTGTTTACCGTAAGCCCACGCACTCGGGACAGTACGTGATCTTCCTTTCAAACCATCATGCATCAACAGAAGTGGGAATAATTAAAACTTTATATAGGCGAGCCATAACAATATGCAGCGAGAAAGAATCCATAAATTCGGAACTTCAGAATGTTAAATAAGATTTGATGCAAAATGGATACACAGAAAAGATTATCTTGAGGGCTTTTACGGAATGCAAAAAGCAAAAGCCTCGGTCAAACAGCGAGGACCAACCTCAACTTCGTATTATACCATACATAAAAGGAACTTCAGAGCAGCTTCGACGCATCGCGAAACAGTATAACATACGAACGGTTTTCAAAACTGAAAACGCATTAAAAAGCGTACTTTCTAAAACCAAACCGGAAAATTCAAATCAACACACAGATTGTACACAGCACTCATACTATAAGAGGAGAAACATCAAAATGTAGAATTGCCGAGCACGCTTGGTTCGAACACCATAATATTAAGTGGTCAGAAGCCAAAATTGTGCATATGGAACATCACTGGAAGGAACGAAAGTTTAAGGAAGCAGTCTTCATTAGAAGCAATGAGGGCTCTTTAGTGAACCAAGTTGCGACGTCTCTTCGGTATGGCATCCGTTGATACGGCCGACAAGTGCTGGTCGCTTGACGCGCGACAGTGGCAACGATCCGGCCAATAGGAATGGTGGGCGGAATATTTCGCTTAATTATCTCAGGATCTGGTTTGGAATCACTGAAAGAATGAGTAGGTTGAGAGTCAGAAGACAACTAAAAGATATCCCAATAAATATGAGATAAATAATATCCCAACAAAGATCAAATATCTGGTGAAAAATTGAAGGACCCTAAAGAAGAAGGGACACAGCAACTTTCTTCATTGTGGGCTAAGTTCAGAATCCTATAAGAAGGATTTGGATTGTGCTGCAATTTTCCACTTGTTGCAGTGGGCTAAGTATAAAATTTCTATCAGAACATCGAGCGCAGTAAAAATTGCATATTTGTCTACGGTTTGGATTGAGTTGCATTTTACCACTTATTGCAGATTCCTACGCAGTGGGTAAAGTTCAGAAATCCTATCAGAAACTAGATCCCAAAAAAAATTGCATAGGTTTGAAATGTATTGTATTTTTTCACTTCTGAAGCTTTATGTGTGCTATTTTATTATTCGATCGCAGTAAAAATATTTGTACAGTGTTTGGATTGTACTGCATTTTTGCAGCATTCTACATGTTGGGCTAAGTTCAGAAATCCCATCAGAACATCGAGCGCAGTAAAAATTGCATATTTGTATAAGGTTTAGATTGTACTGCACTTTTCCACATATCCTGCAGCTTTCTTCATATTGTGCTAAATTCAGAAATCTTATCAGAAATTCGATCACTGTAAAAATTACATATTTGTATACGGTTTGGATTACTCTGCATTTTACCACTTATTGCGGCTCTCTACATAGTAGGCTAAGTTCAGAAACTGGATCACACTAAAGACTGCATATTTGTTTAGAGTTTGGATTGTACTGCATTTTCCCACTTATTGAAACTTTATACCTACATAATGATTTTAGTTCAGAAATCCTATCAGATATTCGATCGCAGTAAAAATTACTGCGAAAAATTACATATTTGTACAGGGTTTGGATTGTACTGTTTAGCGGTCAGATGTTCTACAGAGCAAGAGCAGGCGGCATCCACCAGCGTATTAGATCTAATGCTGCATAGAAGATGGCTCTTAGTTCGAGAAGCAGCCCATATTGTTCTGTACCTCGCAGATTATCGGAACCAAAACGAAGTACAAAGAGAAGGTGGTCACCAATTTGTCGATCAACCCATCTGCATACTAGTTTCGGAATCTACCCCTCCTGCCTGCTCCTGCTCTGTACAACATCCAACTGCTCTTCTCTAGCTTTTTGGCTTTAAGCCGCGAACTCACGGTCTCCAATTTGTCAACCAGCCAAAGCTGTACTGATGAGGGTTAGATCCCGAAACTAGTATGCAGATGGGTTGATCGACAAATTAAGTCAAGAGTTACTCAGTCTTACAAGTGCTTTGTTTCTGCAATAGCATGTGTACATTTCTGTCCAGCAATACATATTTTATTTTGTCACTGCTTTGGATGCCTTATTAAGTCAGCAGGTGGTGGAGTATGATGCTAGTGGTTAGGAATTTGTATCAAATAAGGCAGAGTTAATTAAAGGGGTGCCCCAGGGATCCATCCTAGGACCGTTCCTATACATTTTATATAGAAATGAGCTACCTGAAGTGTCTAAACAGCAGACTGTTCTGTATGCTGATGACGGAACACTTGTCTTCAGCGAGGAACATGATCTTGATTTGCCGGTGGTGGTCAATTAAGCAATGACAACTCCCGATGATTACTTTAAGTCACATCACATAATTCTGAATTGTACTAAAACCCAGGGCTTACTTTTTGGAAACAGAGTGAACAATAAAGATAAACTTAGCCTTAACTATAATAATGAAAGCCTTGCTATTGTGGAATCTGTGTCATTTCTTGGATTGATGATTGATGGGAGACTGGATTGGAATGCTCATATTGACAGAGTGGCGGTGGGTGTTGCACGTTATTGCTACGCTCTAAGGATCATATATGGACAGGTTGGTTTTGATGTTGCTCTGATGGCATATCAAGCATATGTTCAGGCCAGGATCAGATATGGTTTGATATTCTGGGGAAATGCTGGTGACATGCAGAGAATATTAGTCTTACAAAAAAGATGTATTTGAAGTATATTTGGGATGAGGAGTGGGGATAGCTGTAGAGGGGTATTCAAATATAAAAAAAATCTTGACTTTAGTAAGTATGTATATATTGGACTGTGTAATGTTTGTAATTGATCTGTTTAGAACACATAGGGCAAAGCATGATTATACAACCAAATACAAAGCAAATCTAAAAACTGATAAATACAATTTCAGTTATTTACAAAAAAATGTAGAGTATTGTATAGTTAAGATATTCAAAAGCATTCCTGAAAGTGTTCGCATGTTACCTAGGGATAGATTAAAAAGACTATTGAAAAAATACTTGTGTTTACATGCTTTTTATACTATGCAGGATTTTTTTAATCTGATTTAGTGGCTTAGATTGTGAAATCCTGTGTGTAATGGTTTCTATTCTGAACAGATGTGTAATGTTGTTCAATATGAACGTATTTATGAATATAATTATATAAACCTATAAGTAGCTACATTAGTGACTTGTTCCATGCCTTACCTGGCTTTGTATCTATGTGTACTTGAGAATGAATAAATTATATCTATCTATCTATCTATTCCTCCATATTGAACCTGTTCTACCTAATTGTGCGCTTTTCTTTTTTATCAAGACTCTTTGCCTCGGATGTGACTACATCCGGGTACATGTTTTCTAGGCGTCTAAGTGACCTATTCCGTTACCCTTTGAGATCTCAGTTCCAGTTGAGACCAATAGCGCTTTCTGATGACCGCTCTCGAGGACTCTGAGGGTATTCCTGTTCTTGAATTTTTATTGAGAAAAGGATGGAAGTACTTTTGTATCAAGGAGAATTAACGAGATAGCCGACCTTGAGCAAAAAAAGCTAATTCTGATATATTTCAAACTGCTGCCATGTTTTGCAACGCTGCAGCTGACATCAATGTTCTTCGTAACCTAGCAACTCTTCCTTCATGTTGCACCACTGCCATTGGTCAAAACCAAGGCAAGCATACCCTACAAATTTGAAAATTGTAGCCATTTTTTTTATGTCGTTCTTTCACCTCAGTATAGGGCTCTATTATCAGCAGCAATCATTACAGGTCATTACAATTACTACTTCTTTTTCCAACTGTTGCACTCAAATGTGGGCCAGATTCATGAAATTAGAGTTCTCTTAGAGAATGAAGAAAACGTGGCTTGTATTTATTATAATATATACTTCATTTTGAAGCATTTTTCATGAAGCTTGTCATTTAGCATTAGGTTGAAGTCACTCTTATTGAGAACTTTGTCCACCAGAGTCATACTGAAATAGTGTTGGGACCTGAAAGTCCTGGAACACACCAAAGAGTGGTTAAGTACAAATTGTTATTTGTATGTTAATTATGTGTTTCTTTCTTTTTGTCTGAAGCTGAGTTAAAAGTATATTCTGTGGGCATCAAGATTATAGAGTTAAAAATTGTATGCGCTGGTATACTTGGTTGATATCGTTAAACGTTGAACCAATCGAACTGTGTCTTTGAGTGCAACAAATGAGAAATGAAGAATCGAGTACTGCACATTTACGTACTAAGCTTCAAAATATAAAAAAAAATAATTATTTGAATAGTTTGATATTATATACCTTTTTATTATTGTAGATCACTTATAGACAATCTGTAATGTCGCCCTATTCTTCGCTTTTTTCTGTAATTTAGTAATATCTTATTTAGAATACCACTTTTTTTAAAGTGGCATTATAAAGGAATTTAATGGTAAGATATCTAAAAACTTTTAGCTCAGAAAAGTATTGTCCTGATGATGTATATTTAAGGGTCTTCTTTGACTCTTCTGGAAGCTGCTTCAAAGTACTAAGTTTCAAAATGGTGACAAAAATTTCAATATTTTCGCTAATTGGATATTGGACATCTCTATTACTGTAGATTCTCTGTAGGCAACTTCTAATGTCATCTTTTCAAAATCAACTTTTCCTTAAACTCACGTTATAGAGGTAAGGGTTTTTGATGGTAAGATATCTGGAGACATTCTAGTTCAAAAAGCGTTGTTCCTGATGATATATGGTTAAAGGTCTTTGTTTCTTCTGGAAGGGGTTGCAAAGTACTAAGATTCAAAATGCTGAAAAAAAAATTTTTGAAATATTGGACATCCCTATTATTTTAGATTTCTTGTAAACAAGGTGTAATGTTGCCCGATTCTTCGTTCTTTTCTGTAGTGTAGTCATGTCTTTGTCTTTCATATTTCTAGAAGACTACTATGTATTAAACTTGCTTTATACAGGATTTAATGGTAAGCTATCTAAACACTTTTTTGTTCAGAAAAGCATTGTCCTGATGATATATGATTAAGGGTCTTCTTTGACTCTTATATAAGCTGCTTCGAAGTACTAAGTTTCAAATGGTGACAAAAATGTTAAATTTTTCAATAATTGGATATTGGACATCTCTGTTATTGTAGATCCTCTGTAGACAAGCACTAATGTCGTCCGATTCTTTTCTTTTTCCTGTAGTCTTACAAAAAAGATGTATTTGAAGTATATTTGGGATGAGGAGTGGGGATAGCTGTAGAGGGGTATTCAAATATAAAAAAAATCTTGACTTTAGTAAGTATGTATATATTGGACTGTGTAATGTTTGTAATTGATCTGTTTAGAACACATAGGGCAAAGCATGATTATACAACCAAATACAAAGCAAATCTAAAAACTGATAAATACAATTTGAGTTATTTACAAAAAAATGTAGAGTATTGTATAGTTAAGATATTCAAAAGCATTCCTGAAAGTGTTCGCATGTTACCTAGGGATAGATTAAAAAGATTATTGAAAAAATACTTGTGTTTACATGCTTTTTATACTATGCAGGATTTTTTTAATCTGATTTAGTGGCTTAGATTGTGAAATCCTGTCTGTAATGGTTTCTATTCTGAACAGATATGTAATGCTGTTCAATATGAACGTATTTATGAATATAATTATATAAACCTATAAGTAGCTACATTAGTGACTTGTTCCATGCCTTACCTGGCTTTGTATCTATGTGTACTTGAGAATGAATAAATTATATCTATCTATCTATCTATTCCTCCATATTGAACCTGTTCTACCTAATTGTGCGCTTTTCTTTTTTATCAAGACTCTTTGCCTCGGATGTGACTACATCCGGGTACATGTTTTCTAGGCGTCTAAGTGACCTATTCCGTTACCCTTTGAGATCTCAGTTCCAGTTGAGACCAATAGCGCTTTCTGATGACCGCTCTCGAGGACTCTGAGGGTATTCCTGTTCTTGAATTTGTATTGAGAAAAGGATGGAAGTACTTTTGTATCAAGGAGAATTAACGAGATAGCCGACCTTGAGCAAAAAAAGCTAATTCTGATATATTTCAAACTGCTGCCATGTTTTGCAACGCTGCAGCTGACATCAATGTTCTTCGTAACCTAGCAACTCTTCCTTCATGTTGCACCACTGCGATTGGTCAAAACCAAGGCAAGCATACCCTACAAATTTGAAAATTGTAGCCATTTTTTTTATGTCGTTCTTTCACCTCAGTATAGGGCTCTATTATCAGCAGCAATCATTACAGGTCATTACAATTACTACTTCTTTTTCCAACTGTTGCACTCAAATGTGGGCCAGATTCATGAAATTAGAGTTCTCTTAGAGAATGAAGAAAACGTGGCTTGTATTTATTATAATATATACTTCATTTTGAAGCATTTTTCATGCAGCTTGTCATTTAGCATTAGGTTGAAGTCACTCTCATTGAGAACTTTGTCCACCAGAGTCATACTGAAATAGTGTTGGGACCTGAAAGTCCTGGAACACACCAAAGAGTGGTTAAGTACAAATTGTTATTTGTATGTTAATTATGTGTTTCTTTCTTTTTGTCTGAGCTGAGTTAAAAGTATATTCTGTGGGCATCAAGATTATAGAGTTAAAAATTGTATGCGCTGGTATACTTGGTTGATATCGTTAAACGTTGAACCAATTGAACTGTGTCTTTGAGTGCAACAAATGAGAAATGAAGAATCGAGTACTGCACATTTACGTACTAAGCTTCAAAATATAAAAAAAAATAATTATTTGAATAGTTTGATATTATATACCTTTTTATTATTGTAGATCACTTATAGACAACCTGTAATGTCGCCCTATTCTTCGCTTTTTTCTGTAATTTAGTAATATCTTATTTAGAATACCACTTTTTTTAAAGTGGCATTATAAAGGAATTTAATGGAAAGAAATCTAAAAACTTTTAGCTCAGAAAAGTATTGTCCTGATGATGTATATTTAAGGGTCTTCTTTGACTCTTCTGGAAGCTGCTTCAAAGTACTAAGTTTCAAAATGGTGACAAAAATTTCAATATTTTCGGTAATTGGATATTGGACATCTCTATTACTGTAGATTCTCTGTAGGCAACCTCTAATGTCATCTTTTCAAAATCAACTTTTCCTTAAACTCACGTTATAGAGGTAAGGGTTTTTGATGGTAAGATATCTGGAGACATTCTAGTTCAAAAAGCGTTGTTCCTGATGATATATGGTTAAAGGTCTTTGTTTCTTCTGGAAGGGGTTGCAAAGTACTAAGATTCAAAATGCTGAAAAAAAAATATTTGAAATATTGGACATCCCTATTATTTTAGATTTCTTGTAAACAAGGTGTAATGTTGCCCGACTCTTCGTTCTTTTCTGTAGTGTAGTCATGTCTTTGTCTTTCATATTTCTAGAAGACTACTATGTATTAAACTTGCTTTATACAGGATTTAATGGTAAGCTATCTAAACACTTTTTTGTTCAGAAAAGCATTGTCCTGATGATATATGATTAAGGGTCTTCTTTGACTCTTATATAAGCTGCTTCGAAGTACTAAGTTTCAAATGGTGACAAAAATGTAAAATTTTTCAATAATTGGATATTGGACATCTCTGTTATTGTAGATCCTCTGTAGACAAGCACTAATGTCGTCCGATTCTTTTCTTTTTCCTGTAGTTTGATTAAGTCTTTCATAATTCTAAAAGGCTACTGTTCCTTAAACTTACATTTTAGAGGAAAGGACTTCTTTGATTCTTCTGGAAGCTGTTTCAAAGTTTTAAGTTTCAAAGTGCTGAAAAAATGCTAAAATTTTTCAATAATTTGATATTGGACATCCCTGTTATTGCAGATTTCCCGTAGGCAAGCTGTAATGTTGCCCGATACTTCGCTTTTTTCTGTAGTGTAGTCATGTCTTTCACATTTCTAAAAATCTACTTTTCCTTAAACTTATATACAAGCTCATTCAAATTACTAGTAGAGATACAATTTCAACCAATTTTACATTTTCCACAGTATATTCCATCATAAATCAC
Organism: Taphrorychus bicolor; assembly: GCA_951812265.1. Taxonomy (NCBI): domain Eukaryota; kingdom Metazoa; phylum Arthropoda; class Insecta; order Coleoptera; family Curculionidae; genus Taphrorychus; species Taphrorychus bicolor. The sequence goes on along the minus strand of OX638302.1, from coordinate 28,056,018 downwards.
CTAAAATTAATTTAAATTACTAAAAAATATACTAAAGTTGTTATACTAAGCCATAATATCGGGCTATGAAATTTAGCTTAATGATTTAGATAATTTTTAATTTTGAACTTTCGATTTAAAAAACACAGTTTTGAGCAACGCTGTCTTAATACAAATCAATTTACATTACAAATGTTCACACGTTAGAAAAGCTCAATTTTGGGTCATAATTACCTTAAAAAGATAAAAACCCATTAAAAAGTCCAATTTATATCCATAAAACAAAAATTAAACGACATGTAACAAAGAATAAGAATAAAAAAATATGAATAATAAAAGAAGAGTAAAAAATAAAAAAACTGTATATAATAGTACTAAAAGCATTGAAAATACATAATCCGAACTAGTTAGAAAATTATAGAAAAAAAATATGTCCGAATGAGGCAGATAATTAGAGCTCAAAAATATTTCTTATTTTAGGCCAAAATCTTTTAAAAACGTTTTTAAAAACGGGCCTTTTTTGGGACCAAAATTTCTATTAAAAATTTATTTTTGAACCGACCCTAATTGTCAAAACGCTAAAAAACCTTTTTTTTTCAATACTTTTATATTGAACATCTCAATTACTGTAGATCTCCTGTGGATAAGATGTATTGTCGTCCGATTCTTCGCTTTTTTAAGGTAGGGTAATTTTTAAGGTCTTTTTTAACCCTTCTGAAAGCTGCCACCAGAACCTTCTTTAAGAAGAGTGGAAAACTTTTTAAAGGTTGAGTGTGCAGTCTAAAGAGTCCTTTTCATGATTTCGGAATGGTGTCGATAATATTTCTATTTGGGTTCAGCTTTAATTTGTTTCTTCCTAATTGGTATGCTGTGCCCCATATGTTTTCATCCAGTTCCTCCTGTGACTGTTACCTTTTTATCGTCTTGCTTTTTATAATTTCTTTACAACATAGGACAAGACTCAACTCAGTTTCATATTGTTTATTTCACGGGTTGATTAGACTAGCAAAAATTGACAAAAAGGGTGAACTTAGGGCTTAGTTCTTAAGACTTACTTCAGGCATATTAACAGCTTCTAGACTTTATGTTTAATTAAATTTGTGGCCTATTTGTTTATGCTGCCATGTTGTACTGGTTTGTGATCGATGGTTGTTTGTGTGGCTATGAGGTTTGCTGCTGTTTCAAATTGAAAAAGCCTTGAGGAAAACTCAATAAGTATCGAAACGTTGGCATTTTCAAAAAAAAAGAACCTTTTTGGCCTACATCCGCTATCCGATACTGTCTTATTTCATAAATTGTTAAGAAAGACATTTCAAATGAATGAATAAATTGACAAACTCAAATAAAAATACTGTTTTATAAATCACTTTATTTACAACTAAATACGTACCTACTGCCTTACTAAAACATCACAACAATATCGTATAACTCACAAAACTTACGCTTACGGATAAATATTAAAAATAAATAAGTAATTTGATGTCTCCTCCGAAAGAAAAATACTATTGGAGATGCCCTCAGACACAAAATGAAATTTAGTTAAAGAGTCTCAGCGTATTACACTAAGATAGTAGATGTACCAAATAATGCATGGTGACCATTATGGCACAAAGTACTGTATTCTCGAAAGGATATTCCAGCTATTATGTCTTGTCAAGGTACAAGATTGCCTTACAACTACTTAACAAATTATTATAAATATTACCCAAATATCAAAGGCGCAACAAATAAAATATATTTCAGTAATGTCCGGTAACTATACAGCCCACGGTAAATCCTTTATCTGCTAAGTATTAATACTTTTATTGAAGTAGCCATTTAAAATATAAATACGATTTTACCAGAAAAACTGGGGTTTTGAATAAAACAACCAAATTCTATAAAAAAAAGGAGGATGAACAATGAGAGAGTGTTACTCTCTACGCTATAGAGTAGTTAGTGTGAGGTCAAAGCTGTTTATAATTTAGACCGAAGGGAGATAAAAATAACTCCATCAGATAGATATAGAAAGTGTCACTGCATTTTAACCTTGGGCCGTAGCCAACCTCCTTACCGACGCCTTCTCTGTCGACTTCAGTATTTCTGTTATATCTGCATCTTCTAACTTGCCCGTTTCTTCTAGTTTCTCTGCATGTTCGCCAAATATTGGATGGGAACCATCTCCTGTACGTTCCGCCCTCCTAAAACATATCAGTTTTCTCTACTGGTAGGGAAAAAGTCTTAAAAATGTGTAAGTACCTTTTGACCATGTGATATGGCGTTGACCTAAGATCGTAAGCCAACCCGAAGTAGGCCAAAGTGTCGATCACCCTGGTGGTAAAGCTGTAGTGGGTTCCCAGTTCTGCGGCTCTGTAGTCCCATGGGAAGGCGTGATGGTAGTTATGCCAGCCCTCGCCCACTGAGGCAAAAGCAACAAATTTTGATTCTACTGGTAACATGTATCTAAAAATCATAAATATACGATTCAAAAACAAGATTTAGTAAGTAAGTAGATATTGTAAGTTAAAATTATTATGAGAGTTCATAAAATCCTTCTTAGTTATTTAGATAATGGGATTTCAATGAGTAAAAAATGGAGTAATTAAAGGAAAGAAAGAAAAATTATTTATGAAAAATAAAGATGGAAAAAAATAATATCGGATTTGAATTATTTCTTCTCTCAAATATGGAAGAAAATAAAACTAAATTGAAAAGCAGACGGTTTGAAAGGTATTTACTTAAAATACCAACAATTTTTACTGCAAATGGCCTTCTATTAAAATCCAGATTTGCCGCATCTACCAAACTCTAATATTAATTTTATGTAGAGTTTACATTTTGGAGATGTTGCCTTAGAAAGTGTTTATACATGAAATAAGGTTTCATTCACCATATTATCAAGAAAAAAATTATTGCCTCTTTTTACACTTGCAAAAAAACCACATATTAACCGCAATCAAAGCAAACTGAATGATTGCATTGTCCTGAGGATGATTCTAATATAATGCTGAAATGTCGAAATTATACAGCCATTTCTACATCGTGTAGTTTCATTGAATCGCACCAAACAATAACGAGTAACAAATTGGTAGTTGTTTAGTTTAATGGTAATTTGTTTATACTTACTTATCAAATGGTTTATTGCCCCATATATGAGCGGCACTATTGACTAGCCACGTGATGTTGAGGACCAAGACGCTCCTGAACATGTAGGCGGCGAAGAAGGAGTTCCACCAGGTCTCGTTCCAGAAGTACACAGGAACTACCGTCGGTATATATATGGCGAAGATGGTGTAAAGAACCTTGTAATTGCTGCAATAATTTAGGTAAAGTTGTTTTATTTTATCTAACTATTTCATAGTTGTATACATAAGAAGTTGCTAAGAACGTTTTACTGACTTAAATGTACTGCCTTAAAAGATATTTGAAGTGGTTATCCTGCCACTAACCAAATAGCAATCTGATAAAAACCATTTCTGTACCATTGTTGAATGTCTTTGTTTTAAGAAGACCATTTCTTTGTCACATTTATTTCTCCAGTCAAAACGATAACGAAAGAGAACCAGTAAAAGAAAATATTAAAAAGAAAAAGAAACAAAAACCCTGTGTAAATTCTTGTGGAAAGCAGCTCTGTTAACCATCACCTTTTTGTTTGAAACTTTTTTCCTAGTAAGTGCAGGTTCATATGTAGGGTTTAAATTGAGTTGGGACAGCCTGTATAATGAGGAAAGTGACGTTTTCCTCCAAGAAAGAGTGATGGTTATAAAAATTGTTATCAACAAAAACATATTTTTGGTTTGCATTGCATTTCCAAGCAAAAAACAAATCATAATGATGCACTTACTTTTTTTGGAACATCACCAACCAATCGGCTTGCATATCACTCATGTCGATGGTCTTGCCCTTAGAGATGACAGCTGGGTGTTTTCTGCTCATCAACCATCCCACATGGGAAAAGAAGAAGCCCCGGTTTGCGTTATGGGGATCCGCGTCGGTGTCACTGTATTTGTGGTGTTGCCTGTGGTCTCTAACCCAGATGTATAAGCAATTCTGAAAAAAATATTAGCTCAAAAAGATAATAATTTAAATGAAATTGTACACGTTGCTTTGTATAGGGGCTGTTAATTTGAAAACGTCACCTAACTGGTTGTGAAATGTCAAAAGAAAAAGATGAAAGAAGAAAGTCCATTTACTTTGCTAGCTTGGTTCTAAATGGTTTTTTACTTTATTTTATGTAGATGTAATAAGCCGGAATATATTTTTGGTAAGGTAAACACAGCATGATCACGAATTAGGGCATAAGCTCCAGGTTAACCAGATAAATTCACGATTTTAATGAAAGAGAAGTAGAAGGGTAAAAAGTGTAAACCGATCCATGGTGAGATAAATGGGGTTGCAACCTTGTAGCATGGAAAAAATTACCACCGATACTACCACCGATAGAATATTTTTAACAGAGGAAAATTGGATAAAGGTGAAGAAAGCGACAGCGGGAGTTAAAACAAGGTTGAGAGAGAAAAAGAAAGAAGTTTTCAGATGACTCTGTGCAACTTTAAATAAACAATCTTCAATTGGAGAGGTACGTCTCTCACACTCTAAATGAGTGGGCATGGGAGCGTAAAAAGGACACAGTCAGGAATATGTAGAGAGACCAAAGAAATCTACCCTAATCCGGATAGATCCAAGGCCTCATGGCTAGTTAGGAGAAGTCGGCAGTGCCTGGGAGACCTTATAGGAATCCTCACTGGCCACTGCTGACTAAACAGACACATGCACCTCCTAGGAATGGTGGACAGTCCACTCTGCATCCACTGTGGAGCAGGGGAAGAGTCGTCATACCACTTTCTGGGAGTGTGCTGTAGGTAGGCGCGACTGCGCCACAGGACACTGGGAGTCGCCTTCCTCCATCGAGAGGAGCTTCCGACTCTGAGATGCGACAGGATACTCTCCTTCATTAGAGAGACGGGTCGACTCGTGGAGGGCCCAGGCGGAGTAGGGATGGGTAGGTTGGCGGACTGTAAAAAGCTCCTTTACGGCCTAGTGGCAAAGCTTGCCCCCCCCCCCCCCCTTCCAATGTCTACACAAGAAAGATTTCAAACGGTGACTCAGCAAAAATGACTTACCTAATGAGGAAGCAGCATCGGATATTTTGGAAAACCGCAATCGGGAGAATTCTGACCTTACAAAAGATTATTTCTCTCTGCAGTATCAGATTAAAATTTTAAATAACTGAAACAGAACGCACACCCAAATAGTGGTTGAATGGCTCATAATATCAATCATAAAAAAGAGGCAAAAGGTGGCTTCGGTAGATGATAAAATTATATTGCATTGAACTCTTGCGTAGGAAAGTTTGCGAAGGACTTATTTAAAAAATATGGAGAAAAAACTTGAGCAGGAGATTTTTTTCTGAACTGCAATTAGGATTCACAAAGGCTTGGAGTACTTGGAACTTCTCACGTTAAGAATTCAGAAGAATTTTCAACAGAAGAGACGTTTTTTGGATATCTGAGGTGCCGTTGATAACCTAAATAAATATGCAGGGTGGACCAAGTTTTTTGGGTGCCAAACTTTAAGAGGGTTTTCTACTAAAATACCCTTAAAGTACCCTAAAAAAAATAACCCTAGTTTGCTATATAAACCATAGTCAAAAAATATTCCGTTACGGAAATACAGTGTTAAATTTTTTTTTTTTAAAAACTAAAAAATGGATTTTTTTCTTAAACTGCCGGAGTGCATAGGGTGCAATAGGTAATGATAATTAGCAATATACAGGTGGCATTTGTATTGTATTGTATTCAATGTGAGTGGACTTATACAGTCCTGGTAGGAAGGGAAGGTTTACCCCTACTAGCTCCACCAGTTGTCACTCGTCCTGCCCAGACCCTCAAGGAATCTGATGAGTTTCTCGGGCGACACTGCATTTGCATCTTGAGGTTCAATGATCGTGTTTCCGAACAGTGAGTATCTCGATCTGGCAATAGCCGGGCAGTCACATAGGACGTGCTCAACCGTCTCGCCGACACTCCGTCTTTTCGGACAGTCCGAGTCTGTGCATGTGAGATCTTAAGTGGCTATGTCCTGTGTACAGTGCAGTTGCCACTCTGATTTGTCTTCTATTTAGTCTGCGGAATGTTTGGGCTTTTGCCCTCCCTGTTCCCGTGATACATTTTTTGGAGTATGATAGTCCGGGTAGGTTCTCCCACCAGTCCTAGGACTTGGCATTGCTCCATTTCTGGAGTTCAGCCTTGACCAGAGGGTATGGGACTCCCAGCGATGCCAGCTCTGAGCCTACAAATGCAGAGCCCGCCGCCCTCCTAACTAGAGAGTCGGCCCTCTCATTGCCTTCGTGACCACGATGGCCCGGGATCCATACCAGTGTGATGCTGTTCTCCTGCGATAGGGTGCTCAGAGTCCTGCGGCAGTTCTAAACAGTTTTGGAATTGCAGCGCAAACACATAAGCGCTAGGAGCGCTGCCTGATTATCCCAGCAGATTTCCATTGATCTATCGTGTCCTACCTCCTCTAATAGGTGTCGGGCACACAATTTAATGGCATATATCTCTGCCTGAATCACTGTGCTGAATCGGCCCAGGCTCTCTGCTATGCAGATGCCATCCCATCTCCCGTACACTCCGGAGCCAGCCCCTTAGTCGGTTTTGGATCCGTCCGTATACCAGGTACTTCCTGCCAGTTGTAGATCTTCGTCTCGCTCGCCCCAGTCTGCCCCTGAAGGAAACCTGAAGACGTAGCGAGTGTCCAATGTACGCTTTGATGCCATTAGGTTGGAGACCATGTTCAATACCGCAAGGCCTTCGAAGCTACCTGGGCATTCTTGGTCCCACCATCGAATGGCTGCGGTGCTATGTTCGTCACTTATTGCAGCCGGTATGTCGCTTCTCGTTCCAGGAGTATTGGCCGTGAAAGCAGGTCGAGTATGCGCTCCATGGCTGCCGTAGGCGTCGTTCTCATTGCCCCCTTGACGGGACATATTTGTCTTTGCACAGAGGACAGTTTAGCTTTGATGAAGCTCTGTCTGCTCTTTCGATACCAAACTGTGGCCCCGTACGTGATTATCGATCTTATTACCGTCACTTATAGTAAAATAGTTTGTTGGGGTCCCATCCCCGGTGATTTGCCGCACAGGTTCTTGCACGACCAAAAGGATAGCTGTACCCTCCTAACGGTAAGAGTCACATGTGGGGTCCATGTGAGTGGTTTGTCCAGGATGACTCCTAGAAATTTTACTTCGTTGGTAAACGGGATTGTGGTCCCGAACAAAGATGGCGCTTTCAAGAAGTCCAGCCACTTCCTTCGGGTAAATGGCACATTCACCGTTTTCTTACAGTTTATTGCTAGGTTTTTCTTTTGAACACCAACTGTGTACATCCAGCACCTCTTGCAACATATTTAACTTACTTCTTAATAGATCAACATGCATTCTGGATCGAAATGGAAATATGATATGGAAAACCAAAAACATATAACAGCATGACTGATGCAATAGAGATATCTAAGCTTTTTATAATTATTCAATATTTAAACCCGATATATTTATCACAAAATGGAATATGGGTGTAATATGCTAGTAATATACTCCTCATATAAATTTTCTGATGTTCTCTTTTACCTCCACAAACGGAATTCCCATTGGCTCAATGGTTTTGGAGCTGGACCCTTATGGTTGTCGATAGGTACCTTTAAAATCGACTTTTTGGCCATTTGTAAAAAACCTCCGTCATAGAGGATTGGACCAATCTCATTCCGATCACAAAGAGCATAAACAACTGTCAGAATTCATTTTTTTTTCCAATTTTTAACTTTAACATCCTATAACTTTAAAACAAATGGACCAACCAGAGTAAACTTTCAACGTTTTTTCCTCTTTTCGATGTCCTATTTCTTCTCCCAGAAACGAAAGTCCGACCCCACCGAAGATCGCCTATTTAAGCCGACTTCCTAAACCGACTTCTTTAGCCATATGTAAAAATCCACTTCTACGAATAATTTCACTCATATAAGATTTGTTTTGTTGCATAGACTATTGAAAATGTCTAATTCCTATCAAAAATGGAAAAAAACAGTTTCCTGATTTTTTTTCTTTAATAAACTAAAGGTGTATTCTAATTTCTTTCTCAATTTCAAAATTTATCGGCTTATAACTTTAGAACCAATGCACAGATCAGAATTTCTTTTTCTTAATGTCTTATTTCACCTCCCATAAACGCAAGGAGATATTGGAGATATACTCTACCAGTTGCCGATTTTTAGACGATAAAAATGACTTTTATAGTCATCGCTAAAGAACTCTTATGTCAATAATTTCACTAGTATTAAGTTTGTTACCTTTACATGGATTTGTTTAAAAGTTGTTGGAGTTAGGTCCATCCGGTGGCCAGTTTTTAGGTACTTTTAAAAACGACTTTTTTGGTCATCTCTAAGGCACCCATATAGGAGTAATTTCATTAATATGTTACGTTTATAGGAGGCTAAAATCATCCCATTTCGATCATAAAGAGCACAAAAATATCCAGGCATTTTTTGGAAATAGACCAAAGGCGCAAGTATTCCATCTTTTCTCTAAATTTCTACAGGGTGATTTACGTTATTCGACACGGAAGATTATGGCGAAACTTTTAGATCTTAAAAAAGTTTTGTATATGGAATGGATGAGGGTCTATTGGAAGTACATTTTAATGTACAGTGTACACTAATGTACATTTAATTGATTAAAGTTATTTTTTTTTAATGAAACACTAGTATGTTAATATATTTTCGGTACCTACGGACAAAAATAAAGGTAGTTTTATTAAGGTTTATGGCATCTAAACCGTACCGTTCTTCAGATATTCGTGATTTTGTGAAAATGCAGCATCAAATTTAATGTTTAAATTCTCAGCACTTGGTTTCTTTTCAACCACCGAAATTGGCTGGTGGGCTACTAGTACATTGCATTTTTTGCAGTATGTATTAAATATTAACTACTGTGTACCAAATGTAAAAAAATGAACACTAAATTATTGGAAACTTCAAACAGTAATAACTCGTTTAATTTAAATTAGACACCCTATATTTTATAGTATCATTAGATGCAGAATTTAGTTTTCTACCAAAAACTATTAAACATTCCTAATGCTTGGTCGTTGCATTTTCTTGGAAAATTGATTTTTTTCTGAATTTGCGCTGAAATAAACGAATGTAGTAATCTAATTTACCTGTTCAGGTCTGTTTAGGTGTTACCTGATTTTGACAAAGCAAAACGTATTGTCATTTCTAGTTGTCACATATTAATTTAAAGTTCAATATTTTTTTAGTGTTATAATTGGTGGTTAACAGGGAGTTTTTTATTTAATCAAAATGCTTGTTTACACAACAGAAGAACGAGGCGATATGATCTTCATTCTAGGAGAATGCTTGCAAAATTGTCTTTTAGCATCAAGGGTTTATGCTGAAAGGTTTCCTAACCGAACTCGACCGAATAGAGCCGTTTTTTAAAGACTGTTGGTTCAATTTAGGCAAACTGGTAGTGTTCAGTATGAAACGACTGCCAAAACGAGACCAGTTACAGAAAACCAAGAAACTGAATTAGCCGTTATTGGCTCTGTAGTTGAAAATCCCCATCGAGAAATTGCACAAAACTTAAATATTAGCCAAGCAAGCGTATCAAGGATTCTTCAAAAACATAAATATCACGATCAGAAGATACAACTACATCCAGAACTCTCCGATAACGATTTTGGCCAACGAGTGGACTTTTGTATGTGGGTGTTAGAAAAAGTTGGAGAACAAGAAGATTTTTTTGAATCAGTTCTGTTTAGTGATGAGTGTACTTATCATAACGATGGTTCTTTTAACTGACACAATTTTCATTATTATTCTGATTGTAACCCCCATGAATTTAGAGTTATTAATAACCAACATAGGTGGTCAGTAAATGTATGGGAGGGCATATGTGCTTTCTAAATTTTTTGAGAAATCAGCTTCCAATTTTACTGGAAGTTCCTCTAGATATAAGAACAACCATGTGGCTACAAATGGATGGGGCACCAGGTCATTATCATCGTGAAGTCCGGGAGTTCTTAAATGTTCGTTTCCAAAATCGATGGAATGGAAAGAATGGAGCACAACATTGGCCACCAAGGTCCCCTGACATAACGCCTCCCGATTTCTTTTTGTGGGGATATGTCAAAGGAATCGTGTATAATACGCCACCAACCACAAAAGAAAATATAAAGGAACGAATCGGAGAGGCCTTCAGAAGCATAACTCCCTATATGTTACGCAATGTGAGTGAAGGATTTAAAAACAGAATACGTTTGTGTAGAATCAGACGGTCGTCATTTTGAACAAATTTTATAAGTGTTTGTTTTTGTTTGTTTTACTCTTATGTTGACTTGTTACTTATTGTATTTCAAATTTCCACTATTATTGCACTTAATTTTTCTGTAATAGAGATGCTAAATTTTATAAGAACTCTTGTAATATAATGTTTTATGCTTTATTTGATATTTTATGCTAAATAAAGACACTTTAACATTCAGATGACTGCTAAATAATCTTCATGATCATAATTTTGATAAATAATAAAACTTGTTGTTAAATGTCAAAGGAAAAGAATGGAGAAACAAAAGTCCATTTACTTTCATTATGCCATCCTTTTCTGTCAAAATTTTATAGCCTCCTAAATGAAGTTTTCTAGTGAACACCCAGTACTAATGATACTAAATTTTGCTTTCTCAAAATCAGGTATTGTAACAGGTAAAGTAGATTACTTAATTCGTTTAGGTCAGCTCAAATTCAGAAAAAAATCAATTTTCCAAGAAAACGCAAAGACCAAGCTATAGGAATGTTTAATAGTTTTGATAGGAAACTAAATTCTGCATCTAATGATACTATAAAATACAGGATGTCTAATTTAAATTAAACGAGTTATTACTGTTTGAAGTTTGCAATAATTTGGTGTTCATTTATTGACATTCGGTGAACAGTAGTTAATATTTAATACCCACCGCAAAAAATCCAATGTGCCCACCAGCCAATTTTGGTGGTTGAAAAGAAATCAAGTGCTGAGATTTCACACAAAATCACGAATATCTGAAGAACGGTACGGTTTAGATGCCATAAACCTTAATAAAACTACCTTTACTTTTGTCCGTAGGTACCGAAAATACATTATTATACTAGGTATCTCATTTAAAAAAATACAACTTTAATCAATTTTATACTTTTGGGACCACCTGTATACAATGACAATAATTTTAAAATGTACTTCCAATAGACCCCCATCCATTCCATATACAAAACTTTTTTTAAATCTAAAAGTTTAGCCATAATCTTCCGTGTCGCGTAACGTGAATCACCCTGTATATTTGACAATGTAAAACTTTGCAACGAATAGACTGATCGGAATAAATTCCACTGTTTATCTTTTCTTGAAGTTCCTTTTCGCGTCTCACAAACTCAATCGGATTTGTTTTGAAGTTTGGAACTTAGGCTCCTTGAGTGGGCGATTTTTAGGTACTTAAAAACGACTTTTCCGGTCATTTTTAAAGAACCCATATGAGAATAATTTCATTAGTATTTTGTTATATTTATAGAGAATTAAAATAGTCTTATTTCGATCAAAACGAGCATAAAAAAAAATTCAGGTTTTTTTATTGATCAAAGTGGTGGGGTATTCCATATTTTTTCTCAATTTCCAATTTTGAAGTGTTCAACTTTGCCGCGAATGTACCGATCGAAATAAATCCAACGGATTTTTTTATTTTCTTGCATTCTCTTTTGCCTCTTACAAACGAAATTTTATTTTTTGTATTTTTTACAAAAAGTTTTTTTTAAATCGATTTACAACAATAATTTTCCTGGTATTAGATTTGTTACATTAAAAGGGAATTGAAATCGTCTCATTCTGATCAAAAAGAGTTTAACAAGCTTTCTCCAGATTTTTTTTGTAATAGACCAAAGGCTCTATTATATGTTTATGTATCCACTAACTGTAGACGGTTTAAGTAACAAAAACTAAAAAATCTTTTTTTGACCTTGCCTTGTGTGCCTTGCCTGAAGCATTTGTTTCTTCCTAGCATTAAATGTCTGTCAGATTACAGAACACAAATTTTAGTAATCCGGGTTTACCTAAAAAAAAAGTTTCAAACGCCTTTGCTACTCGAATTAATCACAGACATTCTACAGGGCAGGTTTAATCCCTCCCCCCCCCCCCCCTTACACATTCAATCCACGCTTCAATTAAAAAAAAAATCAGCGCTTTTGCCCGATCCTAGGCAACATTTAGAACAATAAAAAAAAGGCAAAAGATAGTAATTTTTCCCATCAAATGGTAATGTTCAATAAAACAACACATTTTCTTAAAAGGCGAAGAGAGGGTGGTAAGCAATTTAGAGCCGCACTGAGGGTAATCCAAGTTCATCAAGAGGTCTAGGATTAAGTTTAATAACCTGGATATGAGCAAAAGGCAAAAAAGAAAAGTAATTTTTTTTTAAGTTAGTTAGGTACGATCCTCACTTAAGCTTGAGCTAACCAACTAAAGGGTGAAAAAGATGAAAGAAAGTTTTTATTTTGTTTCTTATTGTTCTTAATATTATGAACTTGTTCATTTCACTTCTTATTGCTCTTATATGAACTTGCTGTTTCTCATATTGTTTGTGATGATGGGGTGGATGCCAGGTGGAGGACATGAACACTCTGTATCTGTATATGAAGAACGTCAACGTTTCGACTGTGTATATTAGTTTCTTCCAAGGCCAGCTTCTTTAAAGAGAGTCAAAATAATTTTTATGAGGTAAAACCTTAGGTAAATTGTTTGACCCATGACTCCAAAGTCGTATATTATTTATACTCTCTAGTCAATTCGATTACGTCATTTTGATGAACGCTTGAACTTACTGTGTCCTAAACTTCTTATAGCTCAAAGTTTAGAACAGGATTGAAGTGTAGAATACTCAAAAGAAACAAAAAATATTTTGAGCACAATTTATCGATAAAAGAACAAAACTGCAATAGTCGTAAAAGTACAGTATACGAGTTATTGTTTATTGTGATTTGAATAATTTTACTAATTTGCAACGTGTACCTACATACGTAATAATCCACGTTTCCTAGACTGTGACAAATCAGGGTATTATAACTTAAATTGGCTTTATTGTTCCGAATTTTGGGTAATTGAGGCTTGCATAACACCTGATTGAATTAGTTTAAACAAAACATTTGCGTCATTTGTCCGTGTGTGTGTAACAAATGATTTTTTTATTACAAGAATTATCTAAAGGGTTTCAAAAAACATATTGCAATTAATTAACGATTAATCTTCTTAGGCTGGCCATGGTCACTCTTGCAAAATGTCCTCGCATACAACCAATAATTCGTTATTAATTTAATTTTCAAATAATACCTACCTGGCCAGCTAGTGTGTGGAACAGGATCAAGACCAGTCTCGTAATAAAAGGGGCCTTATAGGATTTGTGAGAGAAGAGACGATGGGCCCCTGTGGTTACTCCTAGACCGCTGCTGAAGCCTACCAGAATTGCTATAAGAAAATGTATCAGGTTAATAACGGATTATTAGTAAAAACGATTAAGAAAACAATGATGATAGGTATGCAATACAAATTGTGCAATCTCTTAATCGATCTAAAAATAATTAACATATATTTACTCAAATTATGTGTAAAGAGGTGAAGAAACCATGTCTCAATGTACACCCTGACGTAAATTGTCGTTTAAGATACGCACGAATTAGGAACTCCAATTTCGATGTCAGGGTCGAAGATATCAAAACCATAATTTTTTACCAATTATTTATGAAGTCTATCTCTAGGAAACGGGGTGCCCCATGAAAAGGTCAATCACATGAGCTCGTGGCATAAAAACGTCGACTTTTCGCAATCCCGCCAAATTAGTTGGGCCGAAATGTCGACATTCTTTTAAAAAAACTGGACCATTGAAAGTAAAAATGAATTAAAGAAGAACCATCTTTGATATCATAACGCTCTCTAATTAGATTATGATGATTTACTTTGCGATTTTCTTTAAGTGACGCAATTGAAATAAAGTGGGTGCTTCTGGGAACTAACACAACTTTCCGAAAACACTCCAATCTTAAACGTTTTAATTGCTAATTAACCGGTTCTAGTTCATCACTTCAGCTGTAGTGAAAGTGAATACTACTAAGTAGAGTTTAAGTCCCTCTAGTTGCGACATTCCTCGAGAAGCACGTACACCAAATCCGTTCTTTGACCTTACCCTTGTTCATTTTAAATCTCTCGGATTTTCTATTAGCGAGTTTTCATGTAAGGGGTGTTCATTTGAAAACGTCATCTAGTTGGCTGTAACATGTCGAAAGGAAAGGATGAAAGAGAAAAAGTTCATTTACTTTATGTCAAAAATTCATAGCCGTCTTGATGACGTTTTCTACTGAATACATAAGGGCTTACCCCAAATATCGGTCCTCCAACGGCACTCGAAGATCATCAACCATAATCCATAAACAGCTGCTAGATGCAGGATTAAGAAACCTATGGCATTGAACCACACAATTTTCCTCTTGAAGTTGAAGTCGGTGCCTATTTCTGAGGGCAGCAGCCCTGCGTAACTTTCTGTTTTGCCTTTGGCCTCTTCCTGCTTTTTATCAGTACTATGTGGTTCATGGTCTTCGTTGAAAGTTGGTTGAACCACAGGCTGGATCTCTGCCACTAAGATATTCTAAAACAATATTGTTTGTACTTAGTACATGTTCAGTTACAAAAACTATCAGATTTCATGGCACCACGTGTGTTTATGTTTACCGTAAGATGATAAAAACCGTGTGGCAATATATAAATTTTGTTCTGAATTTGATTTGTCAATTAACCTTGATTATTTTTAGAACTAATGATTATATTATTAGCTAATAAAGGTTATTAATTTTAAAAGGAATGTTCTATCTGTTCGTAAATCGTAATTGAACAATTCCTTAATAGGAATTTAATTAAACGTTCCATCACTTAACGACCACAAATTCTAGAAAACTTTTATTATATTTCTATTTCCGCTTTAATGTCTTCTACAGAGTATAATTTTTTTGCACTTATTCCTATGTAATGGAATGAAGAACCAGTGGGTAAGAACCAAAGTGAATTGATATTTTTGCAGACAAACCATGACGTTATCTTCTAAAAAGTGGCGTAAATACAAAACTATTAGCGAGCGTATTATGATAAGTTTTACATTATTTCCTATTTAAAAATGTAAATAAGATCAGTAAAAGTAAATTTTCATATAAGATAATGTTGAGTACCTACTAATCGCTAAGCACTTTATATGTAGATATTTTAAGTCATGAACAATGGCGAACAAGTGGTTTTTATTTATTTGGTTATACCAGTGAACCTTTTGTAGAGCACCTTTAATCCTCTGGTATAAAAAAGTACCATCAGCATTTTAATGTATCAAGTGGCACCCACAATTGCACTTGTTTTTAACTACTCCCATGTCCAATGTGAAAAGTGTCATTTTCCCCCTACTCCTTAGAAAAATAAAGTATTTTGGAACAAAGAAAATGAGATTGAGTTGTTACTTAATACATAAGAAATTCTTGGTCATAAAAGAAGGCTCAGCAGTTCTTAACACTTTAGTACAGGGTTGGGGGGTTGGTTGTGAGTTGTGACCAGGTTGTAACGGTGCTATTCTAATAATTTTGACATCAAAATACAATTAGATTAAACTCCTTGAAAAACCTCAATATCATAAAATTCCAATCACTTACTTTAGAAATAATATAACAAGTGTTTGAGAGATATAACAAGTTTTACATAGTTTTTGCCCAGGGTTGAGTTCTATAGTTTTGTGGTATCCTTCACCTTACCCCAACTATTTCCGTGCTGCTTATGCATTGTTGACAACTTTTGATACACGTGCTGTACCGAAGCTTAATGGCACCAAAGCACATATCTAGGGATTATTCTTGAATCCATTAATTATTTAATTTTGTCATTCATTTAATTACCTTAATAGGTTTTATAATGGCTGGTTGTTTTTTTTTTTTTAATTTTATGTAACAAAAAATATCCTTACTCAGACCACCTTAATTACATAGGTAGTCATACCTTAGTTATGATTACTTTACTTACCCTTAACTAAGATTAAAAAATAGTTTCGAATGAAAGAAATGATGATAAAATGGATGATTGATCCAGAAATGGACATGTACCTATAAAGGCGCGTTGACGTGGTTCATTTTGATTGATCACTTTGGATGAATTATCTAAATTGAAATATAAAAACAGTCAAAGAAACTGTCTTAACTAGTATAGAATTGGAATAATCCAAAATGATTAATCAAATTAATCAACGCGCCTTAAAAAAACAGTCGATTATAGGCAAAATGAGATGAGTGAAGAGGTCAAAGGTAATGTATCTGTTCTACAGAACCATCAAATAAATTGACAATAGCCACACTTCTGGACGCTTATTCTATAGAAAAGAGTGAAAGTGAAAGTGAGAGTTGCTGGCCAACAGAATTTTTTGACAAATCAAGGTTGTCAAAATTTTCACTTTCACTTTCACTCTTTCCTATAGAATAATGTCCCAGTAGTTAGCATTCTCAAAACATACAAGTTCAATCCTTAAAAATTCTAATTTTTTCAGGAAATGATCGAAGCGGGGAATCTATTAGGATCATGTTGAGTATAGACATAAGAGTATATACATAGAGTTATAGGAAAGAAAACAAAACGGAGCAAAATACTTTTTGAGGGAAGCAATAAATCCGAACTTGTCAAAGAAGGAGATGTCTCCAGAAAAAATATCTAATTTCAACAAACCTCTTCATTTTCCCTGAACTCTTCGTGTAAATTTGGCTGAAGCATGTTTGGATAGATGATGGGAAAGAAAGTCCCATTTTTTGTAGCCTGTACCTTATTTTTTTTGGCTACATATTCCAAAGTTTTGACAAAATTCGCAAATATTGAAGAGATAAGAAGAGAAGAGATAAGAAGAGAAAAAACAGAACAGACTCGTTTCGAGTTCCAGAGTTTTTCTATTCAAGGAGACTCATTGAATGGTCAGCAGGATCTCCACGCCTAAATCGTTCTGATTATTTTTTTGGATATACTTAAACCGAAGCTTTTAAGACAAAACTCGCAAATACTGAACAAATTAAACAACAAATAGCGTTGGTTTCCATAACTTGATACCAAGACTGACCAACACAAGTATCCCATTTTAACCAAACTATTGAGGAAAAAAGTAACATCACACGAAAAGAAAGAAAATCCATCAGTCACATCTCCCATGTGCGAGTGTTTTGTGCTTTACTGATGAAGATGTCATAGGGCGTCGAAACGTTTAAAACTAATAAAAGTTTGAGGAAAAAAAACACTGTGGGGGGACTGCCCCCTAAGAATTACCCCTGCCTAATACAACCAAGGTCCAAGAACGACGCGCGTTTATACCTCGCAATTATATATCCTACAAATATTGAAGAGATGAAAAGACGGATAAGGCTTGATTAAGGAGACCCATGGAATGGCCAGCAGAGTTTCCAGACCTCAATTTATTTACTACTCAATTCGAGTTTAAGAGCTTTTTGAAAGGCTGCTGGCCCTTTAAGAAGACTCACGGCATGGCCAGCAGGATTTCCAGACCTCAATCCAGAGAGCTCCAAGGAAGGAAACTCATGGAATGGCCAGCAGAGTTTCCAGACTTCAATCTATTTATATTGAGAAAGTTCTATTTTGAGACACTGCTGGC
Source organism: Taphrorychus bicolor (assembly GCA_951812265.1). Classification (NCBI taxonomy): domain Eukaryota; kingdom Metazoa; phylum Arthropoda; class Insecta; order Coleoptera; family Curculionidae; genus Taphrorychus; species Taphrorychus bicolor. The sequence goes on along the minus strand of OX638302.1, from coordinate 28,038,319 downwards.
CATTTAAAGAGACTCACAGAATCTCCACACCTCAACCTGTAACTGATTTTTTTTTGCTACGTAAACCAAAGTTTTTAAAACTAAAACCAAAGAGCTCCATGGAAGGAAACTCATGGAATGACCAGCAGGGTTGCCAGACCTCAATCTGTCTGTTTTCTTTGCCTACTTAAGACAAAGTTTTTCCTACAAAACCCGCAAATATTGATGAAATTAAAAAAATTTTTAGGCTTGATTACAACTTAATTCGAATTCAAAAGCTCTTTGAAGGACTGTTTTAAAGGGATCCATGGAATGGCCAGCAGTGTGTCCAAACCTCAATCTAGAGAGTTCTTTCGGGACCATACTTCCAGACTTTAATCTCTAATAGTTTTAACTTTTTTTTTTTTTGGCTACATAAACCAGAGTTATTGAAGACAAAAACCGCAAATGTTGAACAGAAGAAAGAACGAATAAAGCTTTATTGCAGACCCAATTTGCGTTCGACAATATCATCGAGAGGCTGCTGGCCATTTAAGAAGACCCATAGCCAGACCCTAATTTGTCTGTTTTTTTTTGGGCTATACAAATTTTTAATAAAAAAATCGCAAATATTGTACAGAGCTTGATTACAGTTTCAAGTCGAGTTCGAAAGCTTTTTGAAAAACTGATGGGGTTTTAAAGAGATCCGTGGAATGGCCAGCAGCGTTTCCAAGCCTCAATCTAGAGAATTTTTTCGAAACCATAATGGCCATTCAAGAAGACTCAATGAATGGCCAGAAGGGCCTCCAGACTTTAATCTCTACTGGTTTTTGTTTTTTTTTGCTACATAAACCAAAGTTATTGAAGACAAAAACCGCAAATGTTGAGGAGAAGAAAGAACGAATGAGGCAGACTCAATTTGCGTTCGACAATTTCTTGGAGAGACTACTGGCCATTTAAGAGGACCCATAGAATGGTCATACCCTAATTTGTCTCTTTCTTTGCGCTACTTAAGCCAAAGTGTTTAATAAAAAAATCGCAAATATTAAAGAGCTTGATTACAGACTCAATTCGAATTCGAAAGTTTTTTGAAAGACTGCTGGCCTCTTAAAGAGATCCATGGAATGGCCAGCAGGGCCTCCAAAAGTCAATCTGTAACATTTTTTTGTGCTACAGAAACCAAGGTTTTTAAGGCAAAATCCTCATGGAATGGCCGGCAGGGTTGACAGACCTCAATCAGTCTGATTTTTTTTTGCTTCTTAAGCCAAAGTTTTTAATACAAAACCTGCAAACCTTGAAAAGATGAAAGAACGAATCCGGCTTGATTACACACCCATTTCAAATCGAAAATTCTTTGGAAAGACCTTGCTGGGCAATCATATAGACTTTTTGAATGGCTAGCAGGATTCTCAGCCATTAATTTGTTCATTTTTTTTGAGACTGACAAAACTAAATTTTTGATACAAAACAAAAAAATACTGAAGAGATAAAGCAGCGAATAACGCTTGGTTGCAAACTAGTTTCGAGCTCCAGAGTTTTTTTTTTACTCTAGAAAAACCGTTGAGTGGCCAGCAGGGTCTCCAAACCTTTCTTTCTTTTCTTTGGGGATTATTAAACCAACATTTTTAAGACAAATCCCACAAAGGTTGAATTGTGTTTATTTTAGGAAAAATTGGCAAAAAAATAAAATAAGAAAAAAATTCAAAAAACCGGCAAATAAGTGAGCATAAGTTATAATTTATTAGATGTTAATTTTCATTAAGAAATTTGAATATAAATTATTTTAATAAGGAATAATTAACGTCCTGTACAGAAAATGCCTCAAAAATGCGTTCCGGGATCCGGAATTTTTTTATCTAGAAAAAAATTCTACACTCTCTATATTTCAAAAGTTATGTGTATGTGGTAAAATAATACAGAATATAATTTTTATAAACATATTTGACATTTATAAGATTACCAAACGCTTATATTTTTGTTCTGTTTTCACTTTGCACTTTTTCCAATTATTCTGTATTTTTCCAATTTTTCTGCGGCTTAAAAAAAAAACAAAAAAAAAACATTTTTTTTAATTTTTCTGCTTTTTTTTTTCAACCCTAATGTCTCTAGTTGTGACATTCCTAATTAATTTCTTTGGCGTACCACTTCAGTTTAGAGAGATTTGCATTTTTTACTCCATGGCTTTTTCGTAAACGTAAAATCAAACATTAAAACGAAAAATAGTTTATATCTATCTCCCTCAAAAGGTGTAACGTAAAGTTCTATACCAATTTTCAACATTGCTTGTTTCACCTAAGACTTTGAGCGTATAACAGTCTTTAGCACTCACCAGTTCGCACTTTCAATTATTTGCAATCACCCTCAATCAACAGGAAATCGGGCAGTTTTGGTATAGTAAAGACTATCACTAGGTTTTAGAAATGATTTTGCTATTTTAATTCAAACTCAAAAAAATTTATCAAAGACCGGGTCAAATTTCTGACCAATTATTAGACGTCTATAACATTGTTATAAGTTAAAAGATTTTGAACGCATCTCTTTTAAATTTTTGTTAATCCAGTTCAATTAGGTCAATCTGTGAATGTATCGCAGTTAAAGGGCCAGGCTTTGTCATATGCAGAATGAATAGGGAATAAGTGACTAATACTGATAAAGCAAACAGAATATAACAAAAAAATAATAACTAAGTCACTACTGCCACCGCATATTCCTTTGAAGCACAAAATGGATAAATGACATTTTACCAAAATCTAGAGTTTCAATTTTTATCGGTTCTTAATTATTCTTTTCAGCGGACCGGTTTCGAGGCTCAAACCATCACCTCAACAAATTTCAGCTTTTATGAGTAATAAATGTCCTCCTGAAGATTAAATTAATTGCAACTAAATTACACAATATTGCAACTAATCCCTGTTTCTACCAGTGTTTCTAATAATTGTGAACAGTTACTCAGGTGATTCTTCACAAAGGCCCCATATTTGGACTTTTTATTAAGCCATCGATTTATAGATTGATTATCTGACCACAATTGTCAATATTAATTTTTTAGAAAACCTCTCAGAGACATATTTTCGATATGGGATTATAATGAATCTAAAAATCAAAATTAACGAGGGAACTAAGACAGCGTATTTAGACTAACTTTAGCCCACGTGACAGGACTTCCTAATCCTAATCTGAGGGTCTAAAAATTGGTGTGGAGCTCTCAAAGACATTGAGGTAACTCTGCATATGGCATTCACCTATGTCGAGTATCAAAAACTTCAAAATTTTATCGAAATTAAAGTACTTCCTGACAATACTCATATTTCAGGTTGTAAAAATTCAAAATTTTGAGGATTTAGATTTAGAAAGTAATTCAGTTCTTATGTTTTTCTAAACTTACAAGTTTTAATGCAATCAGGTATGGTGTCAGATGTTTATTTACTTTTCTTTTTCAAACAAGTACTCTAACTCTAAGTTGAGTGTCGTCAAACCCAAACAAAGCAGCACTTTGTGTTTATTGTTTGTTTTGATTCCAGTTTGGCTTCACAAATTATTATGGTTTCGTTGCACTTGCCATGATTTTATGAATTATATATTTTTCCCAAATGATTGAAGAAGTATTTTATTTTTTATTTGATAACATTACAGTCATCTAGCAAGAAAAAAACCGCAAGATTTGAGTCCAATAAAAAAATCGCAATTAGATACCTTATTTAGGCTTGTTCAGTAATTATTTCCTTTTTAGTTGAAGCTCAAAAAATCGTACCTTCTTCGTTTCGTTATCCATTTCTGCTCACAAAGAAAAAACGAACTACAATATTTGTTTCACAAAAGTTTCAAGAAACACCAAAATTACAGTGCTTGAGCAAAAAAAATTATAACCATCAACGTTCTCTAAAACAAAACACCACCGTTTTTATTGAGACCTGTGAAGGTGGAATATGTTACACATACAAACATTCAAGCAGAATTTTGTCATATTATATTGAAAGTCATAAAAGTAAAAATAATTTTTTGTTGAGTGGGAAGGAGGTAACGAGCCATCGACAAAAATTGCGCGTCAAAAGTGCCCACCCCACTCTATTTCTAAACACTTCAGTGCCGTCGTCGATTTGGTACTTCGATAGTGGGTACTGCAACTGTTGTTGCATTGTATAATGTCGTTTCCTATTCTGGGTTTTTGGGTTTAATTTAAGTATTGTAGTCGAGCAATTGTCGACGTCGTAAAAGAGGTATGAATGGATGTTAAAAGTGTACAATTTGGCGTGTTGTTGCCCTTAAATCTTTGAGTATGTGAAACATTTTGAACATAAAGTACACTAGTTTTACCTACGTCAATACAACGCTATAGATAAGGTTTAGTCGCCATATGAAAAGAATACTGAACAAAAGTACTGCAAAGGAGTACTGTTATAGGATAGATGGCAGGGCACTGAGGACAAATGGAAAAAATATGTTAAGCACGTAAACAAAATCATCAAAGTAGAATTGGAAACAATCAACTTTTGACGGCTCAGATGTGGCCACGAAAAATTGCTCAGAGGAAAAGGAAACTTAGTAGCGAGTAATTTATCTAATCTTAGGACTTATCTGCTATCAATAATTTCTTTTTCCATTCTTTTACTTAATAATTTAATTATTTACCAAATTATGGTATCATTTTGTCGAATTTTGTGTTTTTTTGTACTCCTTGCTTCATAACTTTGTTAACCATATACACGTTTTTAATTAGTTCCGACGTAATTTTCCCAATTTTCCATGCAGTTGAGGTTTTTTGTAACACATGGCTACCTTATTTGTTACTTGAAGTCAAAGATTCCACTATATGTTCATATTTAAAGCTTCGTATGTGTTAGTTTGCAACGATATATATATAGCCATAACATTAATGAAATATTTTTTTATTGCAAACAATTAAAGTCAGAGGTTTCACAAGAAGATAAAATCCATGGTTTTTCAATAAGACTGCAAAATAGTTATTTACATTATTAGGGCGATATGAGCATTATTATAGTCAAGAGAGAAAAGGTTACAGGGTGTGGAAGTTATAATTTAAAAACACATATGTTGTGATTATTCCAAAAGCGAAAGATTTTTTTCTAAAGACGCAAATTTTGCAATATAAACTTAGTTTTATTTCCGCCAGTGGCGCGCCCCAGCACATCGCCGCATATTAATTGAAGAAAAGTTGGTCCGCCACTGGATTTTCGGAAAATAAAAACAAATTTTTCAATTTGGAAAGAAAACCCCCACTGCAGTTTTTTAATACGGTGCACCGTTTTCCAGTAAATAAATAAAATTTATATAAACGCACCAATCTCCCCCAACTCATTTCAATTTGATGAAAAATCAAAAAATATCAAAATTCCAATTTTTATGGCTTACATATTAAAACTATTGATGTGCAACGTAATTCATGCTGTAAGTATTGAAATATTGACATTTTGGATTTTTCATCAAATAATCCTTTGTGACTTTGTATTTAAATTGGGTGAAGTACAATGGTTTGTATTTATTTACTCGAAAACGGTGCATCATACTAAAAAACCTCAAGAGTTTTCTTCTTCGGAGATGGATGGCGACTAGAAAAATTATAGATTTTGTTTTTCGTGGTTTAATTATAGATTTTATTTTTAAACACCAGTGGCGTACCACTTTTTTCTTTCAAACGTGCCATTCTTGCAAACAAAAATAGTTTTTTTATTGAATTTTTCCAGGAGCAGATCGTAGACCGAGTCTGATGGTAACCACACGAGTGCCATTAATATGCCATACCCCACGTATAATGTACAATATTTTATCTACTACCGTTTGAATGCAAAATTCGTATTTTATAATTAATTTTTGCTTAAGGAAAAGTATACTGTCATAAAAAAAACTATTCACCAGTTAAAAAAGTTTATTATTAAGTACTTTCCGACCTCCAGAACTTTTTTGTTTCTTTGCCAGTGATTTCTAAATAACACTTTTTAAGAAAACTATTCGTTTTATTTTATTATTTGTCTCTTGACGTATTTCGATTCTCCATTTTGAAAATTTTGCAAAAACCAGTAGAAATACTTTCTTCAAATCGTGTAACAAAATGTGCTTAAAACAGTCATGTTACTGAAGTTTCAGGATTTTATAATCTTACAATTGTCTGTACATTTGTACAATTTTTTCTTGGCCCTCAATACAACAAATTTCTCTCCAACGAATATTTTTATTGAAATAAGGTTTAGTTCAAGAGTCTATAGAGTAGGAATAAAAAAATTATTGTGGTTTCGGAGCATACTTGACCCCAACATTTTTAAGCGAAACATCTTGGACTTCCGTATTCTGGCCAGGACCAGCCATGGACTTATTCGGTCCCAAATCAGCTACCACAGATGGAAAAAATCACAGCCCCTGGACGAGATCCTACAAAGGTTTCAAGAAATCAAGGAATTTACACTGGAGGAAGACCACACACCAATTTTCCAGACAATAGATAATTCATGCATCAAGCTGAAAGAGAAGCTGGCCAAAAAGCACAATGACAAGCTTATGAAGCTTCAAAGAAAAGAGAAAACAATCGACCACCACCAGCAAGGCCAGAGTTCAGTACCACTGAAGAAAAACTGCTAAGCAAAGGATTGAACTTTGCGATGGCTCCAAAGTCAGCTCCAGTGCTTGACATAATAAGTGCTGTAGAATCAACGATACTCCAGAGGCCAGAGAGGAACTCAAGTGGAAAGTCAAAACACTGTTGGACCAACCGCAACACCCACAGAGAAATAACACAAAAGAAGAGGAGTTAGCCACGAGGAAACTGCAGAGGGTCAAATCAATCAAAATCCTTCCAGCTGACAAAGGACATGCGATCGTCGTCATGGATGCCACACAGTATGACGAGAAGATACAGGAGATTCTGACGAAAGGTAAATATAAAATAATACCTAATGACCCGACTAAAAGAGTTGAAGGACCAATCTACATAGTCCTAAAAAAATAGGAACGTCACATTCCTGAAGGTAATAGGAGGTCTCTCACTCCACATCATAGTAAACCATCACATCTCTAAAATTCACAAAACAACTATGCCCCTAAGGCCAATCACAAGCTCCAGAGACTCGCCAACAAGTTCTCTAAGTAGATTTCTCCTTCAAATTATCCAACCTTTGGTTGGAAAAACAACCTCCTTTGTACAAAATTCTGAACACTTTGTTAGTATTCTTAAGGACTTCGTTTGGAGTAATTTTTAACCGGTTCTGGCCTTAATCCTAACCTGACTTTCTCGAAAAATACCTAATATTCATAATGAGGCGTTTTGAGTCAAATTTTATATATTTATTTTATTCCAAAAGTGTAAATAAAAAAACCAATATATCACTAAAATTTGAATCAGTTTTCTTGCCTTATTTTGCCCTAAAAAGTAAAATTCTCCAAAAGCATCAAATCTTGTATTTTTTTTTTGAGGATGTGGGTCATTTTTAATTGAATTCAGCTCAAATTTTAACCACAATTTTGCAAAAAAATTTATGTTTGCATTTTTTTTGACGGTTTAATTTTTTTTAAGCAGATAGGAGCAATGACATGGTCTGAGTTTTTCCAAAAACCTAAAATTGGTTTTTACGAGTTTAAGTACCTACTTTTTAATGATTTTTTTGTTTTAATTTTATTCTCTGACTCAAAAAACACAAACAATTTTTTTGCGGTATATGTAATCAACTTTTACATGAGTTGATCAAAAAGTAATTTTTATCAAAACTCCAAAATTTAATTTTGAAATACTTTGGGTCATTTTTAACCGATTTTGGCCTTATATAATCTAGAATTTTTTAACAAGTTCGAAATTTGCATTTTTAGACGCGTTAAGTAATTTTTAATGAATTTTGACCCTAACTTTAACCTAACTTTTCCAAAAATTCCGAATTTGCCTCATTAGACACATTAAGGATTTTTACACCGATTTAAGCTGGTAACCCGATTTTTTTATAAATTTTTAATTTGCGTTTTTTAATGCTTTGAGTCATTTTTAACCTATTTTGGCAATAACCCTAAAATGAATTTCTCCAGACACTCTAAATTTGTATTTCTGTATGATTGGAGTGGTTTTTAACTGATTTTCTCCTTAATCCTAACCTGCATGACTTGGTCGAAAAATATTTGATTTGCAATTTGAGGCGTTTTGAGTCAAATTACATTAATTTAAATCCGAAAGTATAAGTAAAGTAAATCAAAAGATTGATAAAGTTTTGTTGCCATATTTTGTTCTAAAACCGTTGTCTCCGAAAATATGAAAATTTGCATTTGGCTATAAAGAAAATCATTTTTCTCACAAATTATTAATGCAACAAGGTTTTTCAAAAATTACCTTTTTTACGTTGAATTGACTGGTAAAATTGTTGTTTAAAGTTGAATTTGTTTATGTCTTTAATATACAAAATATTCCTGAATTATGAGTAGTTGATGCACCAAAATTAAAAAAAAAACTGATGAACGACCGTGGAACCCCATATTTAAAAACCTGTAGAGCATGTGAGTCTTTTTCATCAATTTCAGCTTTAATTCTAACATGCGTTTTGTAAAAAAAATCAAATTTCTTCTTCATTTTTAGATGCAGTGGTTTAGGTGTAGCGTCCTAAAAATTTTAATTTCCAGGAGAAAGGTAGCGGGAGAAGGACCCAAAATAAAAACTTCTACGCATCTGCAGAAATTGCCGACGCTTCGACGTTTATTTTACGTCTTTTTCAAGGCTATTCCACTCAAATGGTAGAAGTTTTTCGTGAGGTAGTAACGATGTTTATTGTCCATCATCATGTGGTTGTTCTGATATCTTGAGGGCTTTTACGGAATGTAAAAGGCAAAAACCTCGGCAAAACAGCGAGGGCCACCCTCATCTTTTTACTATTCCATACATAAAAGGAACTTCAGAGACTTCAACGCATCGCGAAACAGTACGAACGGTTTTCAAAACTGAAAATACATTAAGAAGCGTACTTTCCAAAACCAAACCGGAAAATTCAAATCAGCAAAAAGATTGTATATATCAGATCCCGTGTGAGTGTGGCATGTCGTACATAGGAGAAACCAAGCGTCCTTTGTATGTAAGAGTTCAGGAACACAGAACCCATACGATAAAAGGAGAAACGTCAAAATTAGGAATTGCAGAGCACGCGTGGTCCGAACACCATAATATTAAGTGGTCGGAAGCCATACTCGTGCATAGGGAACAGCACTGGAAGAAACGAAAGCAGTATTCATGGTCTTCGGTGTGGCATCGGTTGATACGGCGGACGAGTGCTGGTCGCTTGATGCGCGACAATGGCGACGATCGGGTCAATAGGAATGGTGGGCGTGGTTAAATATGTTATTACATAAGAAAGTAGCCTCGAGCTTAAAGCTCAGTTTCACTTGAAAACGAGCAGAGATCCCACTGCTCGAAACGTCGTGTAAGAAAAACTCGATAAAGACAATGGAAGTCCAAGATGTTTCGCTTAATAGTACATCATTGTCTACTACCTTTAAACAAACCCAACATTTTTGTTAATAAATACTTATTTTTAGTTTTCTTTTTCTATAATAGGAAGGTCTTTAAACTAAAGGTATTTAATAACGTTTACACCCTGTAAACTGAACAGAAGCTTTAAAATATAACGCGGTGCTATAAAACTCTATTATTTATTATCACATAACTATTATTTTTACTCAAAGAATCAACGGTTAATATCTTGACACATTTTTTTTATAACACCCAATAGAACAAACAGTAGGTATTACCTCATTCATTTAATTTTGTTATCTCGTTACCTTTCAAATCTTCATTTATACCTATTTCCTTTCAGTATATGTTCCAAAGATACGATAAAAATACCAAAGTCAGATTTCCAACGCCTACTTGATGACAATAATAAACGAATGGTTTATAGATACTTTTTATCGTTCATAATTCTGAATACATGCTATATATATTTAAAAATTGCAGTATATTCTTTTCTTAATCATTTCATTTTTCAAATATAATTCTAACAGAATTTTACTACGCAAGACAGGGATGCACTCAGTGTTGCCAGATCTACCATTCTAACAGTAGATTTACTGTTTTCACCACCCAGCTACTGTTTCACTGTTTTCAATATCACTTCTACTGTTTTCAATGTTTTTTAATAAAAACTTTTCAAATAAAAACGAAAAATTTAGATTTATTATCAATGCCAAACTCGAGTAAAATCTTATTTCGACAATTCTGAGCGCATTTCCATAAGCCACTGAAAATCGCGTAAAGCTGTTATGTCAACAATAAGCCATTTTCTACCTTCGTTAATTAATAATTCGTTTAAAAACGTCATCAAGTTGACAGTGAAATGTCAAGAAGGCAAGATGAAGGAACAAAAGTCGATTTACTTTGCTTGTGTCAGTCATTATTTTCTGTAAAAAATTTATCAGCTTCTAAATGACGTTTTCTAATGAACACCCCTTATTCTACAACGTTTAATGTCTACTGTGTACTTTCATGATTCTACGGTTCTTGATTCAGTTTTTTTACTGTTGAACAATTTCTGCATCAGGCAAAACTGAATGTACTGCATGAGGATCTCCAAAACGGTAAGAGATACGAATTCGGTTAAATTAGAATAAAGTTATGCCACTACTTGTTTTCATTTTTTAGATTTAGAAAAAAAGCGATTTTATGATTTTGGTTTTTAATTATTTTTTTAACTATTTCAAACAATATCAAAAAATGATAATATATTGCATCCTCTCCATTTACAGATGTAATGGTTTTGCAGGTTTAGGACAAATAAAACTCCCTTGTCGTTTGAATAAAGGCCAACGTTTCGACGTTTAATTTACGTCTTCTTCAGAGCTATACTTGGCGGCAAAGGATGACGTCAATAAACAAAATTACATCCATGCTGATCACTAATATCGTTCGGCACAAGGAATGGTCGGTGGCACTACCAAACAACGGTTGTTCGGTACTTTGGTTTTCGTTGTTTGGCAGTACCACAGACCATTCCTTGTGCCGAGCGGTATTAGTGATCTGATGGTGCTGGCGTGCGTAATGTGTGAGTTGCATCATGGATGTAATTTTGTTTATTGACGTCATCCTTTGTCGCTGAATATAGCCCTGAAGAAGACGTAAATTAAACGTCGAAACGTTCGCCTTAATTCAAACGACAACGGAGTTTTATTTGTCCTAAACCTGTAAAACCATTACATCAATATCAAAAAAAACTAAAAACCCTGTCTCATTGCACTTTCTAAGCTTTTATTTAGTCCAACGTTTCGTTATCGAAAGATTATCATCAGTTTATGCATAGGTTAGCCATTTTTTTATACCCAATTCAACAATATGAGTTTTTTTTTATATAAAGTACAATTGTGAAATGGATAATTCAAATAAACTATGTCATTTGTACTATAAAATACTTATTGACAAATGTTAAAACTGAGAACAGTAACGTAATTCTTCACTTCTATTAAAAATTGCTTTTTTGATCCAAGAATTGTTTCAAATCATGTTATATAACACACACATGTGTTCATTAGAAAATTTTATTTAGAGGGCTATAAATTTTTGACAGAAAAGTATGTGGTAATCAAAGCAAATTGACTTTTGTTTTTTTATCGTTTTCTTTTGGCATTTCACAGCCAACTAGATGACGTTTTGAAATAAACTGCCACTATTTTATTTTGGAGTTATCGACGATATTCCTAAAATGTTTGATCTTAACCCTCTCATAATATGCGCATCTGTAACAAACAATAGTACAAATTTGAGGTATTAAAGCAGTGATAGTGGTTCGTTTGAAAAAAAATTTGCCCCAAAAGGACATTGCGAAAATCAACAAGTTTCACGTTTAAATGCACGTTAAGAAGTAGAAAACCCAAAACCATTTTTTTCATTTTGCCTGTAAGTCTTTTGCAACTTTGACAAGGCCTGGTTCATATACGAAGAACGGTTTTCTTACTTCTATCTAGATAATTTTGGAGTAATACTCTTCCACTACTATAAGCATCAGCAGCCACAATTATTATTTGTCAAGAATCAAAAAGTGAAAACTTTTGAAACATTGAAAACATTCTTTTTTTGATTCCAGTGAAATGCATATCTTTCGTGAGTTCTTAAGAGGTCCTTTTATACGATGTTACTAATTGACTTGCTATTGTAATTGACAAGTTACAATGGCAAGTCAACAGCAAGAACATTTTTTTTTGATCATTGGTTGACGCAACCAAAACTTTAGAAAAAGTGTAAAATAAGACACTTTTCAAGATTAAAACCTAAAACCTTCTGCTGCAGTTGTTGAAAAAGCCCATGCAATCGGTCGTCATATTTCGAATTCCTTATATACGAGCCTTTTCCGTGTATAAACTCGAATTACCGACGCTTCTTGAAATAACTTAAAATATAAATAAAATCAAAATCGATAAATTTTTTTTTATATATCTAAAAAATTAAAACAAGCAACTTATTTTTGCAACACAACTTTCTTTTATTTTAAGACACTACTACACACATGTCTATTTAAAAAGCAACATTTTGTTAATCTAAGAGAAGAACATTTAAAGTTTTTGTTTCGATTTTTACAAACGACAAGAAAATTGGTATCGTAGAGCATATTTAATCTAAACATAAGGTCGTTTTGCTTTTTTGGCAATATGGTCTGGCAATATGGTCTGATGTTGCTTATGTTATATGCACTCTGTGCCGAACACATGAGTCATACTGTTTTATTTCATGTCCTAGTTGTAAAATTAGAACTTTAACATGTAAGTTTGCTAATTAAAAAAAAAATGTGTTTGTAACAATTTTCAATTAATTCTAATTTTAGTTTTGAGACGTAATCATGTAGTTGTACAATGAGCACTAATCATAATGTATAACAACGAAAATTGCTCACGGTTAATTTTCCACAAAATGAATAAACATTTTATGTGTTATACAAACTTCTTTTATAATGGTTATACAGAGAGTCCTAGTTTTTATGATCAGAACTTTAGCCGCTAATTTTCTGAGGTGTCACAAAATTGAAAAAACTATATTTTTGTTTTTTTTAGTTAAGATATGTCAAAACATCTCAAGGCACATTTTATGCAAGCAATGTTCTAATAATTTGTAATAAGATTGTGTACTGTCTAGTTACAGGATTCGCCAGTGGCGCAAAAACTTAAAAATACAATCTTATGATAAGCAATTAGAGTACCCTTTGTATATGAAATTTAGCTTGAGATGCTTTGACGTATTGCAAAATAAAAAAAAAAACTTTTTTTGTATATGCGAAACCAATAACTGAGAAGCCAATTCTTAGTTATTTCTATCTACTTCTGAAGTTCTAATCTGAACACCCTGTAAGAGTGTGTCTTATGTGAAAATGCAAGTTTTTCGGCATTGTATGTTGTAACTTCGAAGGTTTTACAACCGAGTAGCAACACCGTGAAAGGCTCACGTTTATACCTTCGATTAAATGAAATACCCGGAAAAACATCGAAAATGGCACACCTTATACCCTTGCCACGGCTACCGCTATACAGGGTGTCTCAATAAGAGAGGTAAACATGTGTTATATAATGTTGAGAAAACTGCAACGTCCTTTCAATAACCCGAAATATTTATAAAAATCTGCAAAAAAATTGACTTTTAACGGTTGTATTTCCTTAAATAGAATGGTAATTGTGACAGTAAATGATGTGCCTAAAATCGACAACTGAGCAAAATTTTTTTTTAATTTTCGATTTTATTGTGTCAATCTTACATCATCAACATCAATCAACACTACGGCGGTACTTTACGACGTCAAAAACGAAAAAAACGCCTTGTAATAATTGAATTAACGTGACTTAACTAATGAAATACAAACACTTATTTTTTTTAATTTCACTTGTACTAATGCTCCACTTACTGAGCCATTAGATAAGTCAGTTCTATTTAATTACATGACGGTTTTCGATTTGACGTCTTCAAGTGCCGTCATCTGTTTGTGATTACAAAGGTGCGTTGATGTTGCATGATTACGAGAATAAAAATATTCAAAATATTCAAAAATTTAAAAATAGTAGATTATGTCACTAGGAGTAAAAGTGGGTCTTTTCGTGCTGAGCACAGAGATTGACTGCAACTGTGCAAAGCACAAAAAGACCTTTTACTCCGAGTAACATATACTTTTTTTCATCCTCTTTAAGCGGTTCTAGGTACCTATCCAATTATAGTGGTGTATATTATTTGTAAAATAAATACAATGTGTTAGAACGGAGGTTTTCAATGTTCAATGGATTTAATCGTATTAAATCATAACCAATGGTTTAGATGGTTTAGGTAAATTATGGCAAACTACAAATTTGTAGCATTACTATCAATACTAAATTAAACATTGATAGATAAATATGATGACGCGCATGACATTTAACAGACAAACTCAGAATTCGAGAACATATGCGATTTCGACTTAAGCCGAGTTCGGTAATTCCATCCGAGCGTTCCGGACCAATTCTCACAAACCATCTCCTAAACTCTAAACAAGGTAGAGTGAGATAGACTGATATCCCGAGCGCTCGGGATGTAATTACCGAACTCAACTTAATAACGGTTTCGGGTGGTGCTCTCGAGCGCTCTGAGAGTATTCCCATCCTTTATTTTTTCAATAAGAATGTAAAGATGGCAATACACTCAGATCGGTCTATCTGGTGTCCTCTAGTGTTCAAATAATTGCGCCACTATGACAGTAGCGGTAACTTTTGGCTTTACTTTTACTGCCTAGGACTTTTTTGCTACATTTTTCGTCTCAGGATTAGAAAGCCCACTTTAGGTGTGCGTATGGAGAAAACAAATGACGTACTTTTAGTCCGCTTGAAAAAAAAAATTAATGTGTAAGGTAGGGAAAACAACCACCAGAAGATCTTTCTTTGGATAATTTCATTAATATTTCGACTTATATAGAGGAATAGAGTCCTGCAGTTTTCTTTTCCTTCAACTATCTACGCAGATATGAATTGGACATTTGATTCTGTTGCACATAGTAGTGTAAAACGTGCCCTTAAGAATAATCTGAAGATGAATTATCTACTATCCCAGATTCTTCAGACATTTGGTTTTTATTCTGGCAATGTTCATCACACCTCCACCCCTTTATTTGAAAAGATAAAGAAAAAAGGTAAAGAAAAATGTTTTTTTTATAAGAAATAGAAGATTATATTTATGGTATTTTTGATGTGCGTTTCCTATGCAAATTTCGCAGTTACGAATATTTTCAAAATACACGTTTTGAGTTATCTCAAAAAGAAATTTTGTACTATTTTTACTATCTCTCAGAATTTGATGTTCTATAATATTGCAAAACTGCTGGATCCTGCAGATCTCCTCTATAACGATAAATATTAACAAAAATCTGCAACGACGAGCTTGAAAAAGATGTTGACCATAAAACCAAACTTTTCGAAATAGCTATTTATGTAACCAGTTACGAAAAGTCCGATTTTGTGTAACGAATGAATGTTTGCGGGACGAGCGCAGCGAGTTCCCGCAATTTGAATGAGATACACAAAAAAGGCTTTTTGTCACGTGTTTCATACAAGATTTTTTTCTAATTTTGACTACAAATACTTACTTAGAGAGAGAGTTATTATTATTATTACACTTCAATATTTGCTTTTAAACCACTTTGTATCTACTTAATACCGTAAAACTGTAGCAACGGTGTGCCACAACCGAAATCTGCAACTGGTGGTGAAACGAACTTTTCATCACCAGTTACGAAAGATTTTACTTTTCGTAACTAGTTACGAAAAGTAGGACGTTACGTCACTGTCATCAGTATTGAAAAGTGCCACTTTATATGTCAAAATTAGAAAAACATTTGTTCAACACCAAGTCATCAAAGTTACGCAGACCATTACCAGTGTTAACTTTATGTACGACTGACCAATAAAGAGCTATTTATAGATCAGTTTCTGCGGATGTAAAGTAGCACTTTATTGTACTAGTAAAATAAATAGCACTTTAAAGTACTAGTAAAATAAAATAGGTCAAAGGTACAATAAAATAGGTAAAGTGAACATTTTTGGACTTAAACACTGACTGACATTTTGTCTGTTTTACTAAAAGTTAAATTATTAGCAAATTAAATGAGTTTAAACATAAAATATGCAACGTGTTCTCAAAGCGATTCGCTTCATAAAACCTTACATTATAAACTTGTTATATAAGTTAAATAATAGCTATTATTTAATTGGTAATGTAAAGTCTGCAACCGTTAGAAAACCATTTCCTGCAAAGTTTCACAAATATTTCCCGTTATAAAAGAGATGAATTACTCAGCTTCTACACCACATATAGAACCTCAAAATTTCTACGCAATAGTGTGTGTTTAAAGCGCGAATTTTTAAAAGAACGTGCTCCACCGACGAATCTCAAATCGAAATAAAACTTTTTTCAGCAGCACAATAGTTCAGCAATTATTCATTAATTTTTGTGTGGTTTTAAAAAGTATATTTTGCCCTATAAAACGACAAAAAGACTAATTTCAAATAGGTAGGGTAACGTACACAGTTGGTGCAATTTTCTTAAAAATCCTCTATGGGGGACCGGTTTTGGCACAAAAGCCATCATCAGCGCTCAAAAATTCGTAAAAGAGGGGAAGTGAAGGGTGAGTAGTCATCACGCCAAGTCACCCCAAGAGCAGCCAACATCAAAAAGTAATCTACTATCCCAGGTTTCTGAGCTATTCGGTTTTTCCTCGAGGAAGGTCTGGACCCTGCTCCACCATTTTATTTGGAAATATAGAGAAAAAAGTTAAACGGTTAAGCTATTCGTAAGGAATAGAACGTTATACAGGGTGTTACAGATTAGCATATCCAAATTTTAGGGGGTAAATCTATGCATGATTTTAAGAAAAAAATTCCGTCTTTGCGTTCTATTCAAAATACAGGCTGATACAAAAAGTTTTTGACTACACTGAATAAAAAGCCAGAACCGTCTCAATTAAAATGTATGCCGTAATAAATAATCAACAATGAAATATTGATTACCTTTTTAACATTGGATAATTATGGTTTTTTATTTTTTTTTGTTCAAAATGTTTAAAGATACGAAAAAAGTTCAGAGATCTTTTTTGTTACAATAATAAGTGAAAGTAAGAACCAAATTTTATAAGCATACTTAAAGCAATTTCTGAAAAGAATCAGGAAGCTAAAACAGTTTCAAGTTCATATAAAATTTTTCTCCTAAAATTATGCATAAATTTACCCTCTGAAAGTTGTCATTTCACTTTCTCGAAGTATCATTTTCAAATAATC
Organism: Taphrorychus bicolor; assembly: GCA_951812265.1. Lineage (NCBI taxonomy): Eukaryota > Metazoa > Arthropoda > Insecta > Coleoptera > Curculionidae > Taphrorychus > Taphrorychus bicolor. The sequence continues at coordinate 28,021,120 of OX638302.1, read as the reverse complement.
TACAGGGTAAAAAAAAAAAATATATTCTGACGCAATATAATTTGAAACTAAGTTTAATGGTTTTCATTTTTCCAATAATATTATCGAAAAAATTAAAACAAAATAGAATGTCATGTGTATGGCATTGTAGTTCCATGTCGCCCTTGTATTGGTCCAGACGTATGTAGTGTTTGTTTATTCGTGACGTCAAAGTTGCCCTATACAAAATGTAGGATTTAAAATAAATTTGCAATATATCATAAGAAAACTCAATTTCTATAGCATTAAAAAAGCTGCCTTCTTCCCAACTAACTTTCCTTATGATAAATAAAAATTTTAATGGAACGGTGCTCTATTAAACTTCTCCATTTTTCTTGTATACATCAACGTTCTTTTAGCCTCCTGATACGTTGCTAATTAGAGAAAGAATCCCATTATTTTTTGCCTTGTGTACAATAAATTGATCCCATCACTTAGATTAGGTGCTTGTATGTGTCTTTCTGTGGGTGTTTTATTACTAGTGGAGACTGAAAGAAAATTAAAGTAGAGGTTAAACTTGTTTATGTGAGGTGATAACGATAACTAAAATGAAGCTCTTTGACACGGTCTCAGAAAGTCTGAAAACCTCATCTAATAAAATAACTCTTAAGCAGTAAATAATGTTAATGAGGACTAAGCGAACAGAGAAATTCGTGTAAAGGACAATGTTGTTAGCTTTAAACTGCTAATGTTACGATTTTCATCAGCGGCGGTTTCTCTACATCGCCATTTTCGAATTTGTTGTGGGTTTCAGCGTCACCAACTTTTGTTACACATTTCTGCAATAAATAATGATTTTATCCAAAAGTCCTCTAGAAGACTGATATTTTTTTTACAGAAAAAGATGACACAATCAAAGTAAATAGACTTTTGTTCTTTCATCATTTTCTTTTGACATTTCACAGCTAACTAGATGACGTTTTCACATGAATACCCACTACTTATTATAGATAAACTAGTTGAGCTTTAAATGGTGGGAGTTTTGTTTCGTTTCTTCCACGATGTATACTTCGTAATGGGTCTAAACAAACAAACCGTTCAAAAATAGTACTTAACACTAAGCATACATCTTTTCAGTCATGGGTGTCCTTTTTTAAGAACAGGTATACCTATAATTCAAAACTCGGTCAATGAATATCCGGATGGCAGGTGAATTTAATTATTCATTCATCATAAAATATAAGAAATTCATTCTCTAGAGCCAGCTGTGAAACAAGTGCCATACCTACCGACTAACGAATTCGTCCACGGTACTGTTAACCTAGTTCTGCCGGTACTATCAGCACTGGCTGTTAGAAAACGACAAGTCATTAGGTGCTTCCATTGTCGAAGCTTATCTACTAATAACATGGCAAGTACCGTTGTATCAACAAACTGCGATCATAAACTTGAAAGAAATTAATGGTAAATGTACTTTCTCGATTTGATTAGAAAATGATAAATTTACGGGATGAGGGGTCGAGATGACATGGGCAAGTTCTCTCGTAAAAAGTAGGAATAGGAAAAGAGGAACATTGTGTACTAAAAACGTATTTTATACCTAAATTTTATACCCTAATATAATGAGGAAGTTATTTATGTTATAAGATCGGAAAGCGATGTCTACAAGATCTAGACATTACAAAGGGTCTAAGAGTCCTAAGCGACACATGGGTGGTTGGAGCAATTTTAATGGAAAAACGCCCATATTGTTATTGAGCCTGATAAAGGAAAATAATATGTTTTGCTTAAACATTGAGATAAACAATAATCTGAATGGAGAGTGAGATAACTTGTAAGTTCTCTCACTGAATAGTCTCTCAAGGATTGGGTATTTCTGAGCTTTTAACAAAGTTATGCAACCTCACCGGAGTGTAGACGACCTGGAGGGACAAAAGTAGCTCTATTAGTCCCTAGGGAATTCAAAATTAGATGGGATTAGAACAAAAGGTACTAAAAATCACAATCATATCTTAACGACTTGCAGCCAGACCCCAGGGACAAGAATGGGGGATTTTGGAGTGAAACGGCCTACTCTAGATTTTTGATTACAGGGTTATCTACTCTTATAACAAAATGGGGTCATAAAACAATTTAGTTGCACTGTTGTACTAATTTGTAGTGCTATACTGGGTACTAATTTGTATTGCTGTACTGGGTACTAAAACACCTGAAGTGGGCATTTTTCTTCAGAGATGATTAGAAATATGAAAAACTAAATTTCATTTTGCAAAAAGTCCAGTGACATACCACTTTTTCTTCAAATACGCGCGCCACTGACAAGTTAAAATAATTTTTTTATTGTGAAATATGCAGTTTCTATAGCAGTCAAAACATATCAAATTTCATTAAAAGAAATCTTATGCTTTCGCAATAAGCATAAGATTTCACGCACTGTGAAATTCTAACTTCAACACCCTGTAGCTTTTGACAAAGCTCTATAGGTAATACAATTGTATGACAGACCCCTTTAAAACCGGCCAAAGAATATGAGATTTCATTTTCGACCACTCATCATGACTCACCCTGTGCTTTGTATAAGTTAAAAAATCATAGTAAGCCGAGGTTTTTGAATTTTTGTATATTGTAGTAGTTTTTGATTGTAAGCAATTTTTCTTAGCGACATTCTGTCGAAATTCTCATAGAAAAGACGCTTACGCTGTGGAAAAAAAAAGTTTTCTGACAATTAACAAGGTTTATGATTTTTCAAGACTTAAATTACTTATGTCAGAAATTAGCCTGTGACCGAGCAGAACTAAAAGAGCTAATCCCCAAAAAAAATTAAAATTTTGCCATTTTTTTTTACTTTTTACAACACAATTATTTACTCATCATGAAACTCACATACTGTAAATGGTTTAGACATTATCCAGTCCTGCGCTGAAAGTGGGTTATCCTGGGTATATAACTATTTTGCAGTTCATAGACTAAAATTTCCTTTTACACTATAGACTAAATTTTCTGGTTACTTGAGTCAAAACTTAAAAAGTTTTGTTACTTTTAGACCAAAATTTCTTGTTACCAAGCCAAAATTTAAAAAAATTGTGTTACATTTAGGCTAACAATTCAAATTAAAATTTTGAAATTTTGTGTTTCTTTCAGACTAAAATTGCTCATTGTTAAGTAGAAATTTTTAAATTTCCTTTTACACTTTAGACTAAATTTTCTTGTTACTTAAGTCAAAACTTAAAAATTTGTGTTACTTTTAGACCAAAATTTCTTGTTACCAAGCCAAAATTTAAAAAATTGTGTTACTTTCGGCTAACAATTCAAATTAAAATTTTGAAATTTTGTGTTTCTATCAGACTAAAATTTCTCATTGTTAAGTAGAAATTTTACTCTCTTTTCGCTCTTTTTATTCTTTTCACCCAAGAAAATAACAAAAATAATAATCGTACCGTAAACTTTATTATTACAGTAACCGAACAACACCTACTCTCTCAAATAATTCCATGTAGTTTTTTTTAATAAATTTGTTTGAGTTTTTCGAAAATATTTTTCCTGGAATATCAGTTAAATTCTGTCTCTGATTTTTATTTTTTGCGTTGTTTCTTCTCCACTCCCCTCGAACAAAACAAGACATTTTTCAGCTTCAATCTTCTTTGTCATTCGCACAGTTTTAAACCTGTTACTTGTGTGTTCACTCCTCTTTTTTCCAAAGTGTATCTAAATATTTAAATTCTATTATCTTCTGTTTAATGTCTAATATCAGTTTCTTGCAGTTTCTCTTTGTTTACTATTTCTTATTCTCATTTTCTCTTTCAATCCCTGTTTTTCGAGATTAATTTATTGACCCCTTTTATTTGTTTTTGCACCAATTTTTTTATTTCTTTGATATTTTATAACTGCTTTTCTTAAGCTTTTTATACAATACCCTTTCACTTTTTCATCTCATTTCTCAGTTTTTAAATCTTTGAAATTATTTAATCTCTCTTTTTCCAGCGTCTTTCTATTTACTTTTATAAAAACATTTACGTTATTTTTCCGTAAATTATGGTATGTTTGAAATAAGTTTACCTCGATCTTTTTAATTTACATCTGAGAAATGTATTTTTTTTACAAAACTCACAAAACTCACATTCGTTATTTTTTGTTTTATTCTATTTTATTTATTGACAGGACAGAGTGTTCTTATTCAATATCTTCCTTGTATGCAAATCTCGATCTTTTCAAATGTTTTTTTCTAGTCTGCGTTATGTGTTTAGCGTTATTCTAAAATTTAAAAAATTTTAGATTTCTCTTATGTGTGTTTGTTTAATTTGTTTTTTTAATGGTTGTCAAATAATAATGTTTCTTTAATGGTTGGGGTGTTATGTTTTCTTTTCTTCGATTTTTTCCTGCCCTATTTATCATCATTAGTCACAATTTTTTTAAACATTTTGGAAACGGCAGAAAATTTCTTGCAATTTGCAAGACCAGGGAGTTAGTTCAGGTTGGAGTGAAGAGTAAAAAATAAAAGAAATGAGTAAAGAGTAAAAATTTGGTTTCTAATGGGTTTTTCAAAAAAAATATTGTAGTGTATTTTATCGGTGTCAAGTATAAAATTGTTGAACTCTACATCATCAACCTTGATCTTGTCAATTTCAGTTTCGGAACGTATAGAAGTACGTAACTGGGATTTTCATACTCAATTTCTCTTTTTAACACCACTAATCTCCCAAATAAGAGTCGAAAAAAGATGTCTGAGAGAAACATTATATAAACGTTTTTAATTTGTAATTTGCAGATGAAAGCCACCTTGCAGAACATTTAAAAACTGCAAAATTACAAAAAGTGGGTTTCAACAAATTGTTTAAGTACTTAAGTTATTTGCAATTAAAAAAAAGGTGAAAGGGTGATGTAATGAAAGACACTTTATTTTATATAAATGAAATACGTGACTTTGAACACGAAACACCATTATCGAAAGATGTTGCAGTTAGCGCTTTTACTTCCAATGCTCGTGCTTTCTTAGCTGGAACAAAGGACAATAATTAATTGGAAGATCAAAAAAAGTTTTAAATTGTAAAAGAGACATTTGTCACTGCTGGCTAATTTCTCTGTACAATTCATTTCAATCTTTTTTGCTATTAGTAGTAGCAAGTATATAGGTGCCTAACTATTAATCACTGACAAGAATGTATTTAAAAAAATAATAATTGAAGTCATTAATACAACAGCTGTTGACCGCAAGATAGAAGATTATTTATTGTTAAGCAGATCTTAATAATAATAATAATTCCGTTAATAAGCTCATTATTAAAGTACGGGACAATTGAAACGTTATAAGCCAAATTTAGGGACACATATAGAACTAGATTTCTCTAAAAACAGCTTTACAGATCTTTAAAAAGAAACATCTGAAAACACCCCAGATAGGTTCCTCATTGATCTACCCTTCAAGGATATTCCAAATCCTAGTCCTAGCGATGCTTAAGGAAATTGCTACAGGGCTGACAAAAAAATCACTTTTTGAAAACGGGAGTTTTCTGATGCGCAACTCTTCGGTATATCAGAGGAATATCATTTCTATTTTGGTCAATATTTGACACCATACCTGTGTGTACAGAATTGTCCTTTTTTCGAAAATATTAATTTTTCTCAACATTTTGACCTGATACGCACCCTGCGCAACATTTCTGTTCCCTTTTACGTGTACGAGTACCTGCGGTAGACCTATAGCAACCAGTTTATGAGCAACAATAAAAAGGGGGCAAAACGAGTATACAGGATACTCCAAAATTATTGTGCAATAATTTAACATTTTAATCTAAAGGAAAAAAATTACGGAAATGTTATAACAACAAAGGTCCTCAAACGCTTCCTTAGAAAAGTTTAGGGTGTTAATTTTTAAAACTCTTAATTCTTTTGTTTTTCATGGCTCCTCCACACAGGTTCCAAGATAATTACCACCAATTGGAGTAACGCTTAACATAGCTATCCTTAACAATCGGTTTTCAAAATCTACAGAAACATATTTTGTTGGGGTCAGGCCTCCTTTTAACACCCTAAATTGTACCCTTTTTATCGTACGCCATTAATAATTTATTTCCTAACATTTATACTGTTTGTTCAATATGGAAAAAAAATTCTATACTGGCAAGTACTTCGTACCTCTAATTGTTTTCAAGATGTTTGCAAAAATAGGAACAAAACACATACTTTTGGGTAAAAAAATTAATACATTTGCCATACAAATTGGTGAATTTGTTTAAGTGTTTAACAAATTTTATCTTTTATCAATGACAATTAACTACAAGATTGTCATTTAGATAAGAAAAGTAATTTTATTTGACCAAAGGCTCCTTGGTATTTTGTCTGAACATTTTAATTAAAACGTAACTTAAAATAAAACATTTATATTGACATTTTTGCAAATATCTCCAAACCGGTTAGAAGTACGAAGTTCATGCAAAACTCATTGTTTTAATTGAACAAGGCGCAGAAATCATTGGGAAATAAACTATCAGTGGCGTACAATAAAGAAAAATGGGGGTGGTAAAAGAGAAGTTGATACTAACAAAATACATTTTTCTGTAAACTTTAAAAACCAGTTAGTAAGTTTTTCTGTATGTAAGGCGTAATCAGTTACCTGCATTCTAAATTTGAAGTGATTATCTCCGAAACTGGACGAGGTATGAAAGAAAAACAGAATTGAAATTTAAAGTTTAACACCCTGTACTTTTGTAAAAAAGCGTTTGAGGACTTTTCTTTAAATAAACTTTTCGTCCCCTTTTTTGAACTATTATGGTCTTATTCTTGGGATGTAGAAATATACCTGATGCAAAGAACTTACTTTTTAATGTTGTTTGTTAGCGTTTTGTCACTAAATTGTGCCTTCATAGAACTACAAAACACAAAAAACACAAAAACATAGAAAAAAAAAGAAAGTGTTTTGTGATAAATTTATTAAATTAATTATTAATTTGTGCTTTGACCTCCTGACCCTCTCCATTATTTTTGCTTTACAAACAAGAAAAAGAAACTTATTTATTTTTTTCCTATTATCTATACTTAACATAATTTTGTGTTTTCTACTGTTTTTTGTATTTTGTACTTATGATGATGGCACAAATTAGTTCCCCTAAGATGTTAAATTATTGTACGCTAATTTCAGACGGAACACACTGTATAACAGGTATGTGTTGTGGGTAACTGAAAATGGAGAAGATAGTTTAAGAATTTTTCTCTGAGAGTAGTGCATGGAAGAAATTTCATATAAAAAACCCAATTTTCTGGTCGAGTCTGTAGCAGTATTCTTGAGCATCGCTTGAGATCTCGAATACCTTTGTGCGAAAGTCTTAGGAAAGACATACCTGGGTGTATCTTTTTAAAAAAATAGGTAGGACCTTTTCTGAGAAATTTAAATCTAAATGTAACTCTAAATTTCTCACGTTTCAGTTGTTGCGAAGTTGATAATCAAACATGGAAAATTCTCTGTTGGAAAAAACGTATTAAAAGTGTCAGAATTATACAATTCTGGGTAAATCAAGCGAAAATTCCCAATATCCACAAATAAATTTTGGCCATTAGTACTATAATAAAACCTTCAAAGTAAATCGTTAAAAATATAACCATCAATTTTTATGTTTAGCTAGTAACAATATTTGCAGTTTACGTTTGACCGGAAAACACTGATGACCACTTCGGTTAAAGATATTAGTCAATAACAGAAAATTTGTGTGAAAGAAAAACTATTTGACCTTGCTCTCTAACTAAACGAACTAGAAAAAAACTGTAAACCTACCCTATCCGTTGCAGTCTCGTCTTTTACAAACTCAATATGAATCATCTTCCTATGGGGTGCTTCTCTCGTCAAAAATCACCCCGTCGATTTTCACAAAAAAAAGCACTTTCTTCAATTAATTCTCAGCTGCAGGAAATCGAAGAAAAACGGAAGAAATTCCCGTCAGATAAACGGTACCTGTCGTACACCGCGTACCGTTCCAAGGACAGAAAACGTGAAAGCTAAACACGACCGTGAATTAGCGAAAACGAGACTCGATCTTGAACTTTGTCGAAGAGATTCCTCGGGAGAGAAGAAAGGCCCCTGCTACCTCATCTCGAAACGAAGAAATTGATGGGGGAAATGTAAGGTATGTAGGTGAACAGCAGTAGCAAGTACCATTAGATGGTGGTTAAGTACCGTTGATGTCGGAAGTGAGAGTGTGACTAAAGCAAATTTAAAAAAAAATCTATACATTACATTACTGGAATATTTTTTTATTTTATATTTATTTATAGAGGATGTTTGTAAAGAAGCAGTTCCTGTTGCAATTTGTGAGCACGTAGGAATAAGAATGTTTTTAAATACGACGCGCTTTGAATATATCTATAAGTGGTACTTCGTCGGTTGTTTTGTTATTCAATTGACGTAAAAGAGAAATTTTGACTTTTGGCTTTAAGAGAAATGGAAAAGGTTTCGTTCCATGTAACGTATTGGAAATGTTACGCACGTTAATGTTTATGAGCCTAAAAGGAAATTATTCAAGTTATGGTGCACCGTGTTCATCAGAAAGTTAAATGCAATTCAACATGAAAAATGCTATTTTCAAATCCGGAAGAGTTGACAGGTGGTCTTTTTGTTTATACCAGAAGATGGTTTTTCAATCGTTTTGTTGGTTGTGGAAAGTTTCAATCGGTTGTGGAAAGAGAATCTACGACAGCCAATTTGCAATATCACCAAATATTTGAGAACAATTCATAAATAAAGTGTGACCCAGGGAAGAGTTCACATCGAATGACTCTTTGGTTATAGTCTTTTTAAGAAAACGGCAAAACTCGTCCACTTTGATATCGAGGGGGACATCTTTTGGTCGATAAGTCGTTTTATACTCTTCATTCTTCTGCCCCTGAAGACTCAAAGATGAAATTTTTAAATTAGAATGACGGATGCATTATACCTTGCTGGAAAGGTAATTTAATTCCCTGCATGAGCGTGTTTCTATTTTTTATTTTTATTAGTTGATTTCCTGTGAACTAAAGAAATACTTCATAACCATCATATTTGTATTTTATTCAATACCCAACGTGATAAATGTTGAACGTTACCTCCAATGGCTTCCATGCATATGTACAAGATTCTAGTTGCCTCTTAAATTTCAAAATGCTGCTTAAAAGATGATTTGGCATAAAACAAAAAAAGACAGAGTACAATATGAAATTTTGTTTTTGTAATAGAACACCCTGTATATTATTATTGCGTTATATTTAGTTAGGCTTGTGGCTTGTACCTAGTAGTAGTAGTAGTAGTAGTAAACAATGGGGGGGCCGAAGCCTTGCGACTAGGCCTTAGACGCCCTTTTCACAGTCCCCCGGTTCACCCATCCCTAGTCCACCAGGGCCCTCATTCCCTCCACGAGTCGACCCGTCCCTCTAATGAAGGAGAGTATCCCGTCCCATTTCAGAGTCGGAACCGTACCTGATAATTTGCAGCCGTACCATACCTGATTATTTGCAGAAGGTTGCTGAAGCAGCTCCTCCTTGAATTCGTACCTTGTGTCGCAGGAGGCGCCCCTCCTGCAACAGGACAATCGGGCCGTCCCGCTGAATGAGGCTGGCGATCTGCGTGTGACCACTGCCCATCCTTCAACTGGCAGCAGCAATCCATCTACCTGCAGGACGCCACCGCCTCCCTCTTAACTGGCTTGTACCTAAATGAATTATTTCTGTTCTATAAGGGCGCGTGCAGCATCTTCCGATTTCCACTCACTATCCCGTTCTTTTTAAGTTACCCCGTATTTATTTTAAAAATAAAATCAATAAAAAAAAGTCATTTTGTGTAATGCTACCCATAGAATATGAAAATGCTGTAAAAAAGCTGATTTCCTAAAAAACAAACGAGCTGCAATGTAAAAATTCGTTTTTTTGTATTAGAGTAACCTGTATGTTATTTTGTTAGACGGGTCACTTTATGCTGATATCAAAAATATAGGCAATCGTTTCCATTCAAATGAATTATTTCTGTTTCATAAGGACATGTACAGGATCTTCCAAATCCCACTAAACATTCCTTTTCTTTGAGTCGCCTCATACCAACTTCAAACATTGAAAATTGCTATTTTGTGTATTTCTACCAGTAGATTTCAAAATGCTGTTAAATAGATGATTTTATATAAAACAAAAAAGCTACAATGTAAATTTTTTTTCTTTGTTATGGAACACCCTGTATATTATTTTGTTAGGCTTCGTCATACTTATGAATGATTTCAAAAATATTAGATTTCGTAGCCTTGCTTCCATTTGTTTTCATTCATATGAATTATTTCTGTTCTATAAGGGCACGTGCTTCCAGATCCCACTAAACACCCCTTTCTTCTAAGCCGCCTCGTATTTACTTGAAAAAATTGAAAATGGCTATTTTGTGTACTTCTACCCGTCTACCCGTAGCGTTCAAAATGCTGTTAAATAAACTGCTGGACATAACAAACGGGACAAACATATTTCAGGATGATTTTTGAAGCGACATATTTTTAAAATTACAGGAGATAAAAATCCGAGGTTTTCAGCAGTCTCTAGAAGGAGTTTTTCTAGAGTACTTTGAACACAATTACTTATTTAGATGGTGTATACGAGGTGATGAATAAGTTGACTACATTTTTACAAAATTTCTTTTTTGCCGAGAATCTAGGATTCAGTTTTTATTTTGTTTTTTGTGAATCGAGGACGATCCTTGACAAGTTTAGAAAAAAACAAGTTTAACCGATTTTAAATATCTTACACATTTCGGATTTTTTTAAATTTTTTCTTCAGGCACTTACTAATCTTAAATTTCAGCCTCCTGTTGATCAAGTAACTGATATGCGATTGGTTAATTTTGCAAAATCACGACGAGATAGTGGTATAAGATTTTTCTACAGGGTGTTGACTCTCAAAATGTTTTGATAATAATATTGATTGGAGTGTTTTCTCAACAATTAACTGAACAGATGTTTAATTGCTTGCTGATCAAAAAGTAATAATAATTTTGACCGTTCAATGCAAATTTCGAGATCAATAAAGTAAAACACCCAGACGGGTTTTTCACTTTTCATTAAGCTCAGACGCTAATTATTTTTAAAAATAGAAAAAAAGGACTTAACAATTAGCAATAAGCATTAAATTAGCGACAAAAGCATTGACCTCCAATTTTCAAAATAGGTAAATCTCACTTCGTTTTTTTTTGTCTTACGTTTTTTAGGAATTATAAAATCTCTTAGGTTTTTTCCTCATTTTCAGGTTAATTTTTTGAACCCCCCCGCAAAAAAATCTGGAGCATCGACCTCAGTTCTTTGAAAAGACAATCAGTTTCTTTGAAAATAACAAAGAATGCCTTTATGGTCTTCTCATTTTTAGTATTATAAAATCTTAGGTTTTGCCCACATTTTCAGATTAATTCTTAGAACCTACTCGCTAAAAGTCTGGAATATTAATCACATATATGAGCAGAGACTCAAACTGAGTCTCTGTTTGATTTGTCTGATTTATATTCTGATTTTTCACATTATTTTGACACGTTTGAACACGTTTGATCAAAACTAAAATTATTAGTACGAAAACGTGAAAATGCACCTCAAAATTTAGTTGACTTGATTCTGGCAATTAGATAGGAATGGGAAAATATAACTCAAGGTTTCATCAATAATTTAGTACAGAGATGCCTGAGAGATGTCGAGAAGTGTTAAATTTGAGAGGTGGAACACGATATTAATTCTTATTCCTTTGTTAGTTTTTTTTATCATTGTAAAATTACCTATAAAGTACTGTCAAATGATTTTAAGAGTAATTTTATAATTAGTGGTAATAACATTCAGTTGTTAACTCTGAGGTACTATGTTAAAATATCACTTGAGCTAGTAAACACTTTTCACTTTAAACATTCCTTGAAACGAAATAACATTAGGATTTTTTTTTATTTGGTTTTTTGTTTCTTTGTTCAAGTCACTTTATTTGGGACACTCTGTAGGTCCAACTTTCACAATTCAGGTCAACTTCACATCTCAATATTTCTCATCCAGTCTGTTTCAGATAACTTTAACGTTGGGCTTGCCTCGACAAGTATTTCTTGGCACCACCTTGTAAACATGACGTCATTGTTCTCAGAGATTTCAAATCCCTTATTCCGCCCCTTATGTTTCTACCTGAAATTTATTTCCGAAATAAAGTTCCAGTATTATAGCATTTAAAGGCAACATCAGTTGTTTACCCTTTTTTAGTAAGGTCAAGTTTAAGACGCTCTGTATACTGTTTATATTAATTTAAATAAAAAGCGAAAAATCAGTCTGGGTGTTTTACTTTATTAATCTCAAAATTTGCATTGAACTGTCAATATTATTGATATTGTTTCATCAGCAAGTAATTAAATCAGTATTAATGGTCAATCAGTATTAATGGTCAAAACATTTTGAGAGTCAACACCCTGTAGAAAAATCTTATACCACTATCTCTTCGTGCACACGTAACAAATCAATTTTTTTTAAATTAACCAATAGCATATCCGTTACTTGATCAGCAGGAGGCTGAAATTCAAGATTGGCAAATGTCTGAAAAAAAAAATTAAAAAAATCCGTAATGTGGTACGATATTTAAAATCGGTTATACCTGTTTTTTTTAAACTTGTCAAGGATCGTTCTCAATTCACAAAAAACAAAATAAAAACGGAATCCTAGATTCTCGGCAAAAAATAAACTTTGTACAAATGTAGTCAACTTATTCAACACCTTGTATACACCATCTGAATAGGTAATTTTGTTCAAAGTAGTCTAGAATACCTCCTCTATAAATCCTTCTAGAGGATGCTGAAAATTTCATATTTTTATCTTGCGTTATTTTCAAAATATCTCGCTGAACAATTTATCGAAAAATATGTTTGTACCGTTTGTTTGTCCAGCAGTTTAGATGATTAGATATAAAACAAAAGACCTACAATATAAAATTTAGCTTTTTTTATTGGAACACCCTGTATATTATTATTTTGTGAGACGGGTTTGTTCATGGTGATTTCGAAAATATTGGATTTTTCGGGCGTACTTTCAATCGTTTTGTTCAAATGAATTATTTCACTTTCATAAGGAGAATTCTTTCTACAAACAAACTCTTATACTTTTTAAATCAACGTAAAGAAGCTTGTTTAGCAAAACAATAATATACAGGGTGCTCCATTACAAAAAACAACATTTTATGTTGTAGGGTATTTTATTTTAACAGGACTTTGAAATTCTACCGGTAGCAATACACAAAATACCTATTTTCAATTTTTCAAGTAAATACGAGGTGACTCAAAAGAAAGTGGGAACTGGAATACCCTGTACGGGGTCGAACATTAGCCCACATTTGTGGTGTTATGAACCTACACTCTTATATGATTCTGTCACGTCACAAGAATATTGAAGTTTCGTAGCGCAGTCTTTAGTCATCAAATGTCCCTATAAGAAAAAAACTAGTGCAGTAAGTTCTGGGGACTTGGCGGGCATTTTCACTGGACCTCTGCTACCAATCCATATTTTAGGAAATTCTGAGGCGTTCCATCCTGATGAAACACTAATTCTTCGTCTAATGAGATGGTTCAAGTATTTCGGTAATCCTGGAATATATAATATATTGTAGAAATTGACTCTTTTTTAGTCCACATTAATAAAAAAAATGTTCAAAAATGTTATCACCCAACATCCCCGCCCAAACGTTTAATTATGAGGATGAGAGTATGAATATTCTATTGACACGATGAATAAAAGCAAATTATTTTTTTTTCATCCCCAATTCAAACTCAAAAAAAAACCTAGGAACTCAGGAACTGGAAAATGTATAATTTTAAATAATGGATAATTACAATATAAATAAGAAATGCATCGTAATTTGTAAAGAACGGGAAGATGTTTCATTCATCCAGTCAACTTTGTAGAAGCTAATACGAGAACCTAAAGTGGGACAAGATTTGCAATAAGTAATATTATTCGTTTACAGAGTAAAATTAAGTTAAAGTTACGCCAGATCATTTTTATGGTTTTCAGCTAATAACTATACCTGTAAGGTAATCAATTCATTACACATTCTAGTGCACGCCCTACATATTACTTCCCTTGCACAAGTGTGTTCCTTTTTTTACTTTGTTTAGTGAATCTTAAACAATACCTTACACAGATTATAATGATACCTGTTCTTTATGCCCCAGAAGGCCGCAAAATTGGTGATTTAATTTCCAAATAGCGGAACCTTAATAATAATAGATACCTGCTGCTTATTTTTGGGAAAATTGCGAAAGTCAAAGGCATGACTTATTCACGTTATGTTATTGAATTATTATTAAAATTAGGGTAAGCATCATTATTGTTTCTCAGCAAAACCTTATTAAATAACGATGCAGTAATACTAATAGTTCATTGGTTATCTTGAAAGTTTTGACACAGAACAACAAGTAAATATATTTTTTCTACGAGCGCATTAAAAATTCAACTTTAACACGCTAATGCATTGTTAAAAATAGCATTTTAAGGCACTAGTGTTACAAGTAAACTACTTTTACTACTTTTAACTAGTGTAAGTTTTTAACCAGTGTAAGTTGTTAAAATCAGTTTGCTAACCAGTGTTAAAAAGTAAATTAGTTTTAACACGGTTGTTAATAGTAAATAAAACTACTTAGATTTTCATAGAATGACTTTTAATGCGTTTGTAGAGAGAAGATTTCGAATGTTTAAACTTTCTCGGTTAGCGCGAATCGTTTCAATACATCAAAGAGCTTAAGAAAATGACTGAAGATGTGTTTCAGGTATTCATATCCAGGCAAAAAAAGAAAGGAAAGGTTTGAGTATTTGGCATTTAACTCTTAATTGTTTAGCATTATTCGAGATTTCCTAACAATACTTTTGATTGCCCTTAGAACATGTGTTGCGTTTACCATTCAGTTGAAATCTCACAAATTTAGATAACAAAGTAAATTTCGGGTTTTTTTTTTCATTCCCTACATATTTACTTACAGTAACATTCAGTACATACATAATATTCAGTGTACATTCAGTACATACATAATATTTAGTTGGAGTTATTTCTTATAGGTCTAAATCTTCGGTTAAAAGTAAATATTGAAATAAAATTATTACATCCTGATGGTCGTTAAAATAAACGAAACAAATAAAGGACGATTTAAATAAATAAACTTGTAACTTTTAAATATTTGTAGGTTGAGAGAGAACCTTGTCCTGTAGTTCTATAGAAACAAAATAAGCAAATATCTATGCCATAATTTATGCATATCCTTCAAAACAATTAATTGAAACAAAGTAGCCATTAACTTAATTTCTCTTTCGCATCGATAACCAAAAACTACCCAGTAAAAGTAACTTCAGTATAATTGTTTAGGGTCAACAACACCCAAATTTTTCTCATTTAACATTCTATTATTAAAAGGCTTGACCGCACTTTCTACGATAAACACAAGCTTGAGGTCATGTCGGGGATTCTGATGAATGTTAAGGTGTACGGTACCAACGGTACTTGCCCACGTAAGCAATGGCTGGGAAGCAGAGAGATGTGGTTCCGTTTTTGTTCAGCGATCCTTAAAAGTGTGATCGGTTTCACTTTTCGCAGCCGCTTAACGATAACGATTAAGTCTGTTCACTACATAAAAGACATTAACGGTGCTGAACACATTTTTTCGAATATATTCGGAGATTAATTTGTCTTTAGACTGCAGTTACTACAACAGATTTCTCTTCGTCTTAATTTTTTATTAAAATAACTAGTTGAGTCCAGAGTTAAAGTCGCCAAAAACGTTTACTTTACTTTCTTCGTTTTTTCTTTATAAATTGCGGCTCAATATCATTTTATGACACCTTTTGTGAAATTACCTCGTTTTTTTTTATTATCATTTTTAAGTTCTTGCTAGGTTTCAGGTAACTGCTTTTATTTTCAACCACATATGTAATGATGACCTTTCTATCTTTTTAAAATCACGACCAGTAATGGAAGTGTCTCATTACTGGTCTAGGACGGGAAGTAATTCCATTACTGGTCATAAAATAAGAAGAATTTAGAAGGCACCTTATAGAAGAAAAATAGAAGTATAAATCATTCACTTATTATTGCCGTCAAGTAGGCGTTGGAAATTTGACTTTGACATTTTTTTCGTATCTTCTCATTATGTGCGGAAAAGAGATACGTATAAAAAAAATTAAGGTTTCAAAGGTAACAAGATGCCAAAAATAAGTGAATATGGTATAGTTACTTCCCGTCCTAGTACCAGTTACCAGTAATGGGATTATTGTTTTTGCCTGTAAACCCTGATTGTTGATTTTGCTCTAAACCATAGCAACCAACAAAATTCCGTCTCCTGAGTGAGGATTTGAGCCAGAATATTATATGAATAAATAATATTCAAGAACATTTTTTGATGTTATTCAGAAAGTGTGGTTGAAAATAAAATAGTATACATATACTCGATGGGAAGCTTCATTACTCTTAAGAGAAGTCTTAAGATTTTATTTATCTCGACGCTTCGCGTCTCGATATATAACATAATCTCTGGACAGAATGAAAGACTTCCCATCTCGTATTGTAATAATAATATACTATTGAATCTTAAAAAAAGCGCCCTATCCAGACATTTCCACTAACCTCATCCGTTCCTTTCTCTACCAAATCTTTTGTTTGATTATCTAACTCGGTCTTTTCAGATCCTCCTATTTTCCAACAAACAAGCATACCAAATGTACTTTCCTATGATTTTCTCAACTACTGCCTTGGATTAAATACCCTGTATCCAAGTTTGATGATCAGTTTTTCTGCTTTTGAAAATATTTTGTTCTTTTCTCCCAAATATTTCTGGGTCTGGTGTAGACGTTTAGCAGAGTATCAAACTTAATTTTCTATCAGGCAGAGGAACCACAGACCGGTTTCGCTCTTATTGGAGCTCATCAGCCGGTATACCTCAAACCTGACCGAAAATGGAGTTCGAGAAACTTTGTTCTTTTTCTTGCTCAACGCGATGTGTATATATGCAAGTGGGGCCATCAGAAGACGGCTGCTTCTTCCACAAAGCGTATGTGGCATATAAGACAGAGACGACTGCGTAGATTGTACCGCTGAACGAAAGCAGTCAACGATTGAAAACAAACCTGCATGAACACTGCAGTCGCTGTTGGGAGGAAAAGCTGAACGAGCTAGAGCCGGGCTCGTCTGAGAGCGCGAGACAAACACCGTACCACCGCTGCACAGCCTAAACGGTATGCTGTACAGGATAAGGCGGAAGCATTTGGCCAAACTCTAGAAAGAGAGTGTAGGCTAAATATCACCTTGATGATGATGATCGTCTCATCCTGGAGGTTGAGGGAGCTCTCCGGCACCTGAACGAACACCCCAGGGGTCAGCAGGACCCGATAGACCCGGTTACCCCCGGGGAAGTCAAGGACATCCTGAGGACCCTTCTAGAACGAAAGGCTCCTGGGCAGGACGGCATCTCCAACAAGGTGCTGAAAGACTTGACTAATTGGGTGCAGCTGACCTTTGCGCTGTGGCGAACGCAGACCTGATGCTACGGCACTTTCCATTGAGGTGGAAACAGGGAGTGGTGATAATGCTGAACAAGCCGGGCAAGAATAAGACATTTTCACAAAACTATCGGACCATCACATTACGAATAAACCCTTCCTATAAATCCAACAAAGAAAATCAAACCTAATATTATTTAATTTATACTTTTATTATTTGGTTCACAGGTGGGGCTGGGAAGGTCGTGGAGAGTATTATTCTGAGAAGACTCCAGAACGAGTGTACACGCCTGAACATCGTGCACGCCGAACAGTATGGTTTTCGGGGGCTGCATTCGGCAGAATTGCAGATCCTGAAAACTATGGAGAACGTCGCGGAAGGCAGGAACTCCAGACTGACCTCTGGAATAGCCCTGCTCCACATAGTTCGGACGTTCGATAGGGTCTGGTACGAAGGGCTGATCTACAAGCTGAGTTACCTAGGTTTGTCGGCAAACATTATCAGCTTATCGACAGTTACCTCACAGTTCTGAGAGTCGTTGTAAAAGTCGGATCCTCCCTGTCGGCGCTCAGAGCGCTAGAGGCAGGTTACCCAAGGTAGGTGTTCTAGGAATATCGCTTGTGGTGTGTATCGCTGATGGCACCGAAGTGCCGTGGCAAGACTCGGGTAATCTTGGATAAAAGGCTGACTTAGGGCCTCCATGTCAGGGTCACCGCTGCCAAAGCTAGGGGGGCTATGGCCTCACTATACCCCCTGCTCAATAAACGAAGAAGCCATCTGCCCGTAAGGGAGAAGCTCCTGCTGTTAAAAACCATCATGCGGCCGATCCTAACATATCGGATCGGCTTCATGGGGGTGCGCGGAGGAGGGCCACCTCTCAAGGCTCTAGGGTACATTAGTAACGAAGAAATTCGTGCTAATTTGCGATGTCAAACAGTGCGCTACTTCATTAGAGTCAAAGCTGAGAAGACCTTCCGACGCACGGAAGCACTTCCAGACGACCGGCTGTGGGCTTTGGTTCAATAGGAGCCGGAGCTCGCATCAGGGCAACCCTGGAAGCGTCCACGGCATCAGCTATAACGATATCAACTGCAGAGTAGAGTGACAGCAAAGAGGCAAAAAACCGCCCTGATAAGCAAGGGCCACATCTCCCACAAGATATGTTATGCCAAACCAGACAAGCTGGCGAGGCTGAGATATTGAATTATAGGCAACCGGACCCGGAATCCCCAAGCATAAACGGGGTTTTTTTAGTGAGTAAGAATCCCAAACTATCGGACAACAGTGCGGGGCTGTCCGGCGTCTTGCCGAGAACATTTTTTGCTCCGGGGTCGCTTCAAAAAAAAAAAAAAAATAAATATCTGTCAGATTTGAGGTGTATCGTACTGATGAGCCTCCAATAAGAGCGAAACCGGTCTGTGGTTCCTCTGCCTGATAGAAAATTGAGTTTGATACTCTCACTCTCCTAAACGTCGCCCCCAAGACGCTTATTCTATAGGAAAGAGTGAAAGTGAGAATTGCTGGCCAATGGAATTCGTCAACAGAATTTTTTGACCAATCAAGGTTATCAAAATTTTCACTTTCACTTTTACTCTTTGCTATAGAATAAGCGTCCAGTAGAGGTGCGAGATCTCGACCATCTGTCTGTGGGAAGTGACAACTTCGGCGGAAATCTGCTTTGGTTCACTTTATGACTTTACGATTTGTGTCGTATCCCTTATGTGGAAGAACCAGCCGTCCTGTGTTTATGGTCTTTGCACATACTCTTTGTGGAAGAAGCAGCCGTCGTCTAATGGCGCCACTTGCACAAATTCTTATAATGTTATATTTTCCCACAAATCAATGTCAAAAACCTGTAAGAATATTTTATTTCCAACACTAACTAGCTTCCATTTGACACATTTTTTCACAAAATGGGTCGTTTTCGAAATATATAACTTTTTCAAGTTAAACGGACCACCCGGTATAGGTTGTTTGACTTTTAACTTTCGGCAAAGATCACGTCATAGTTGAATGCAATGGTGATATGGAGATAGTGGGAAAAGCAGATATTTTCTTTTTAAGATGTCTCCAACTTTTTGCCCCTTTTAGCAATGGGACACACAAAACAACACAGGAAGTGATATCTATTCTGGTATCTTCCCCATTTCCCTAAAACAGTTGACCTACTGGCACTAATACTATTCTGAAACCTGAATCTCCTGATATTGGCCGAAAAAAATCTTGATTTCGGTCATTCCAATTTTTATAAGACTGAAAAATTTACTTCTTATCTCTTGACACTCGTAACACCTAAGACCTGATCTATTATTTGCCGAAAAATCCTAATTTTAGCCGAAAATTTACAATATTAAAAGAGTAGACTATTCTGTCGCATTCGCCGTTTTCACGAAACTGTTTACCTATTCGCTCTTCCGACAAATTTAGATTTTAATCAACTTTAAAAGCTATATTCTGACGCCTTTGCCTTTTCCATAAAACAATGTAAATCCTCGCACTCCTGAGACCTCACCTGATATTGGCCACAAAATCTTGATTTTGGTCGCCAATTCAATTTTTTTTAAACGCCATTATTCTAGCGCCATAGTCATTTTCATCAATCAATAATTTACCCATTCCCTCTTGCGATCTGCGATATTGATCACCTGATCTGATATTGACCGAAAAGCCTTGATTTTGGTTCAAAATTTACATTTTTACAAGCGTGGTTAGACTACTCTGGCGCCTATTTTTACAAAGCAATTTACCTCTTCCTTCTTCTGCGGTTCTGGATACCTGATATTGGCCAAATAAAAAATTTAAATTTTTTCTAAATTCCAACGCGTAGACTATTCCGACGCATTCGCCGTTTTTACAAAACAATTTACCTCTTTCCTCTTCTACTCTCAAACTCAAAATGATTTTGTTCGAAAATTTACATTTTTAAAAGCTAGGCTATTTGGGTATTAAGGGCGCAAAGTGATATATTGACGCTCTGAGTGAGAAGTTTGACCTGTCAAATACCCCTCAACTCATACTTTCGTGTCAAAAGTCGCACAAATACTAAACGTTTGTTTTTTTTCAAGCGGACTAAAAGTACATCATTTGTTTCTCCATAAGCACACCTAAAGTGGGCTTTCTAATCCTGAGACCAAAAAAAGTAGCAAAAAAAGTCCTAGGCAGTAAAAGTAAAGTCAAAAGTCACCGCTATTTCCATGGTGGCGCATATATAAACGATTTTAATTCACCAAAATTATTTGAACACTAGATGACACCAGATAAACTGATCTGAGTGTATTGCCATCTTTACATTCTTATTGAAAAAACAAAGGATAGGAATACTCTCAGAGCGCTCGATAGCACCACCCGAAACCGTTATTAGTCGAAATCGCATAGGTTCTCGAATTCTGAGTTCGTCTGTTAAATGTCATGCGCGTCATCATATTTATCTGTCAATGAGATTTTTATTCATTTAGTATCTATTGATAATAATGCTACAAATTTTTAGTTCACCATAATGCACGTAATTAAATAACCGTGGGCAGTTGCAGGCCTCAGCTTCGCTTCGGCCGTCAATCTCTGGGCTCAGCACGAAAAGACCCACTTTTACACCTAGTGACATAATCTACTATTTCGTGCTGAGCCCAGAGATTGACGGCCGAAGCGAAGCTGAGACCTGCAACTTTTACTCCTAGTGACATAATCTACTATTTTTCGACCTTTTCGTTACTTAATCGGTCGCCGAGCGACACCCTCGCACAGCTCGCTTAGTTACCATGGAAACCATAATAAACATTTAGGCCAGATTGTACAAGTCACCCTCAAAGTCGGGTTCAGCTAAACTCGACTGGTACTTGAACCCGCCCATAAGAATCGCATTGCTGCCAACCTAATTTCATTTGTGACACTTGCCGACAGCAATGCGAATTACAGCTTTGCCTTCGCATTGCTGTCAAATTAATTTCATTTGTGACATTTGCTGACAGCAATGCCTTCTTATGGGCGAGTTCAAGTACCAGTCGAGTTTAGCTGAACCCTACTTTGAGGGTGACTTGTACAATCAAGCCTTAGCATTTCTGAGACTTTTCGACACCAAAGTGTGAGTTGATGGGTATTTGACAGATGCCGAACAATTTTGTTGCCAGCGCGTGACATCGATAGCGTTTTTCGATTGGCAAAATGAGTTTTGTACCGAATCGACCGCAGGGCAATTCCAGTTTC
This sequence comes from Taphrorychus bicolor, assembly GCA_951812265.1. Taxonomy (NCBI): domain Eukaryota; kingdom Metazoa; phylum Arthropoda; class Insecta; order Coleoptera; family Curculionidae; genus Taphrorychus; species Taphrorychus bicolor. The sequence continues at coordinate 27,999,484 of OX638302.1, read as the reverse complement.
TTCAAATATTTGCCCCGGTGTAGTTCCAAAAACACACGCAATTCGCATTGCACTCAGGGCAAAACTACGTAGCTACAGCTCGTGTCGAAAATGTTGCACTCAGTGTGAAACTCGCTCCACTGGTTTCCCAATAAAACATACCAAACTGCACGAAAGTTACCAATCGAACGCACAAATTGCACTAGTTTTGCAGTGGGATTCCCAATCGAAAATACTATTAGATCGTTCTTGACCAAAAAATTTGAGGTTATCAACAATTATTAGTTTTTACCAAACATTTATATAAAAACATCGGTTTGAAGAAAAAATCTTGTGTATAATTCGAGTGCAAAGTGACAATGCCGCTCTCGAGAGCTACCCGCGCTCCGCTACGTGTCACTTCAAACACGTCAAACTTTTTACTCAGAGCGACAATATATCGCTTTGTGCTCTTAATGCACAAATACTTATTATTATGGTTTCCATGGTAACTAAGCGAGCGTTTTGGTTGCTTATGGCAGTTCGCATCAAGTAATTTTTAAGTTCACTTAGTTAAGGCTTCCATTATTGCCATGGTTACTCATGCTAACAGCTATGGCTTAAGGGCCCTTAACTTTAAGTTTACTTAAAATTTGCTTGGTGGAAATGGCCATTAGTCGCTCGGCGAGCGGCAAAGTAAAAAAATGCTCGCTCGTCGAAAAAGCGCAACTTTGCATTTTCTTTTGGAAGCGCAAATTTGTACTTTTCGCTCGGTTGTAGAAAAAACAATTTACCTATTCCGTCTCCGAAATATCTTGAACAATTCGGGCGTCTGCGCCATTTTTACAAAACAATTTACTTACCATATCGCACCTCTGTGTTTCTGAGCCCAGTCTGATCTCCTAATATTAATTAATATTGGCCGAAAAAATCATAAATTTATATTTTTAAAAGCGAAGTCAATCTTGGTGTCTTTGCCATTTTTTTGCATATTACTTATATTATATAGCAGTTCTACGATCCTGAAACAATTTCTTATCTTATCGCACTTCTGGGTTTCTCAGTCCTGATTCCCTAATATTGGCCGAAAAAAATTACAAAATTATATTTTATAAGCGAAAAATTCTGGCGCATTCGCCATTTGTGTGTTTTTTTTTTGCCGTTTATATTATGCAATCCTGAAACCTCAGAATGTCCTAATGTTTGACAAAAAATCTTGATTTCTGGGCATTTTTAAGAGACTTGTAAATTTCGACCATATCAAGCTCTTCCGGGTAATAGTACTTCAATGTACCAAATTTTTTTCCTAAAATTGATCCAGTTTTTTGTTGTTTGGTTTGGTTTTTTCATGTTTGGCCCATTACGTTATGTCGTCGTCAGAGTTGGCGAATCACGACTTCGAAACATTTGACGTGCGTCGCCAAACGACGTTAATTCAAGCGGATATTGCCGACATTGTTGAGTGACCCACTGCTAAAAAGGCGAGTCAAAACTTTAAAACACGAGGGTTTCTCCATATGCAATATGCTGGCTCCTTGGTCACAACAGACTATTCCCAATAGAGAAACAATTGGTCACTTCTTGCCTCCATTTTTGTCTCACTCACGTCCAGTACGGGACGTCATCTAATGGGGGATTTTTTCAACACATCCTGCGTACGTATGACGAGCGAGAAGTGCATGTGCTGAAGACCTGAACCAATCTTGAAACAAAGTTGGCTTCTTTAGCTAACAGAAAGCCCTGAGGAAGACCGCAATAAAAGTCGAAACGTTGGCAATTTCACAAGTTTTTCGAGTCCTACACCCGCTATCCACCTCTTTCAAGTAATGAAATTCAAAATATGAAAATCCTTAAAAAAGGTCAAAAAGAAAAAAATAGTTTTTTTTAATGTTTTGGAAACTTTTCTAAAAAGAGAAGAAAATCTTCATTCGTTTTAGTATATTTTTAGGTGGTGTAATTTCGCCAATACGAGCGGTTCCAAAACGTCCATAGTCACTTGTAAAACACTCCTTCCACCAACCGTTTTACCTACACACCGAATAAGCTAAGAGATAGATAATTCCCTTTGTGCTTGAAGAAAAAACAAAAGGCCTAAAAATGTCGTTATGTTCCTTTCAACAATAAGAGTCAATTTTACCAAGAGCACAAAGTGACACGCATTGACTGGCGGAAAAACTGCAGGCAGATTTACACAACAAATCATTATTTTCAATCACCAATCAGCTAGAGTCAGCCCGATACGTCGTGGTCAGTTTGCTGCGTCATCAGCGCATGAAATCGACAGAAAAGTCAGCCAAGTTAGGACACCCTACTTACCAGCTTCCATCATTCTTCGACTTGCACAACTTTGCAACCACGTCATAACTTCTGACGGCGTTTTTAGTTTCGGAAAAATTGAAAAAAATACTTGCGTCTTTTATATTCAGTTGTTCTTCTCAAATACGAAATTTGCAACATGTTTTTTTGTCAGTCCACATTAACATTCAAAAACAATAAAACTTTTGAAATACCAATCGCAACTGACAAAAACTATGTGAGCGTTACTGGAAACTATAATATTGTCATATCACCCGAACCAGAGGTAACCAAATAAGCTGGACTTATTTTTATAAATAATAAAATAAATTAGAAAAACAATGGTTTTAGATCTTACTGAACTACGAATACTATCAAGCGGGCACCGTCCCGTTGCGATTTAGTTCGCCGAGTTTCCGCCGGAGTTCATCAGCCAATGAACCGCGTTTCACGTCACTTTCCTCTCTAGTGATGACGTTTCGCAACTTCACAATGCCGTTCTTGATTTCCGACTCGCCTAAAATGACGGCGAACGGTATGCTGTTTTCTTCGCAATATTGCAGCTGGGCCAGAAGTTTTGGGTTTTTCTTGTAAGAGTACTCCACCTTCAAGAAGCAGATTAATATATATTGATTGGTGGCTGAGAAATAATATGGCATTGTTTACTTACCTTAAAATCATCTTCCCACAATTCGTTGCATACTTTCAACCGCTCATCGACGAGGCCTTTTTGGGCCGTACACACGTAGACGTCCACTTCGGTGGTACGTACTTTCCTGTTTGCAGCCAACAGCTTTTGTTCCAATACCGCGAACAAGCGTTCAACTCCTAGCGAAACTCCCACGCAAGGCACCTGTTTGTTTTTGACATCAAACATGCCGACCAGATTGTCGTAGCGGCCGCCACCTGCTACCGAGCCTACTGACACTTCCTCTCCTTTGCTCGAATCTATAAAAGATCAATAAGAGGCATTCATAGGTTAAGCATTCACTTTCAACTTTTTTTACTTTTTTATGAATATTTTTTTGAAACTAAATTTTCAGAGCCGACATAATTTTTTTGACATTGTTTTTGGATTTTGACAGTTTTGGCTATAGAGTGTAATAAAAAGAATTACATCATTACCTTGTATTTCAGATACAAATCTAAAATGTATTTATCCACGACCATACTATAATAATCACATTATTCTTGTACATTCTCAAGACTAACGATAATCATTATTCACTTGTGAATAATGAACATTATTCACAAGTGAATAATGAGTTGTCATGGAAACGAAACATGTCGTAGGCAACTGACAACTCAAAAAGTAAACTGCCCTAAACATGAAATCGGTAGTTACCACTGGTTCATTCAAATAATTATCCTTCTATTAGGATGTATTGAGGCAAATGTAGGTTACAGTGTCTCTTTTTCACTAAAATATGTACTTTTCATTGAAAAATACTTAAAATAGGCCATAAAATGAAGTAATTTACCATCCACCCTCGTAGCATTGAAATGAACATGCGGTGACATGCGCGGGTGACTAGACCGTCATCTATCGACAAAACGCATCAAACGTCGCGCCATTGAATAGCGAAACCAGTCGTGGTCGTGGTTTTAAAATTGTAAATTATCTTTGTGGCACCTATAACCTATCATATTTGAGAAAACCCAGAATCTTGGTCGTGGATAAAGTATAGTATTCAACGCGCATTTAATGAGCGTTATTTTCTCGGGCAACTTGTGCCACTCGCTTCGCTCGTGAGCTCAAACGTTACCCTCGAGAATAACGACTATCATTAAATGCTTGTTGCATCATATACTATTATTAGCTATTCATAAAAGTATGGCATCTCGTTAGCCGTGGAAACTGGACTTTTGAGGTTTATTGCCAATCTTCTTAACATGAGCAAAAGGGAGATGGATACAGAAAAAAATTAACTTTCCATAGTCACTAGATGCCAAACCTAGTGTCTATGAAATACAAACTTTTCTTCTCAAAATCATGCACAGATTCAACCCATCTCATTGGCGTAGGTACAACAAGAAACTGAAGCAACACCTGGAAAACTGGTGTAGAAAGACATTTTGAAACCAGTCCAAAACATCTCAATTTGCAACGTTCATTGTGCCATATGGAGATTTCAAATCAACACTGTACGGTTTGTTTTGTTTACCAGTACCAACTGGAAGTGATAAACTACGTTATTCTTTGTTTCGAATTTATGAGCTGCTTGTAAAGCTAAATGGGAGAATTGTTCCCCAAATTGAATTTAAATAAGCCACCAAGACAGCCTCCTAGACAACAAAACTCCTGGAGATTACCTTCCAGCTTTTTCTTAAACTGGAAGTGCCAGACACACTTTTAAGTTTAAAACTTGTGCTCATTTTGTGTACTTTTTTTCTTCGTTTCACTCTGAAGATTCTCCGTTTCTACAGTGAAAAACCTGAAATTATTCAGGATGGTGGTGCACATGTGGCCCCTCGTTCTGGTCTCACGCTTTTAGTTGCAGATTTCAATTTTTGACGAATTTTTAACCTTCAATTTTAAAGGTTCAGTTTTACTTACGTTAATTTCTGCGGAACCTTTACGATTTTAGCGAAACGTTGATTGTCTCAGAGGATGTCTTGAAATGTTCTCGATAATCACCCATAAACAGTTTCTCGCAGAAAAATGAGGGCATCGCCCAAATTCAATTTCCTAGCAAATCCCGATTTTTTTTTAATTTCCTTAAAAAGTGATTTTCCGTAGTTTGTCCATAGTTTTCAAAATAGTCACCGGGTAAAGAGGGCGCTACAGTCGCATCCGGAACTCTCCTCTAAGGCCGCCGTCACATACAGCGGAACGGAAGCAGAAATGTCAATTCCTATTTTAGCTTTTATCTGATTGGTTTAAATTCAACTGTCAAATTACACTCCGTTCCGCTTTTAACCAAATTCAGCTGTATGTGACGTCGCCCTGACAGTCAAACAAATATAAATTTCAACTTTAGACGCAAAAGGTGGTAAAATTCAGCGAAAGGCTGTAAAACCGGTGAAAATTTGATCATTTTCATAAATATTCCTTGATAGCGGGACCTTGCTAAAATCTTCTATAGAAGCTCTGAATACTGTAGTATTGAGATTCCAGGAAACGGTGAAAAGAGATGAATGCGTTTTCTTTCAACGTGAAGTAGAAGTTAGTCTTAAGCTCGTTTTAGACTGGCAAATTTCTTGTTCAAGATCTGGGACAATAAATTGGATTGTAATTGAAACAAAGTTGATAACAATTCAATATATTTTCTGTAATAAACTAGCCAAGAAAATGACTTAAAACTATAAAGAATTGAGATTAATAGACATGTTTGACAAGGGTTTCGCAGATGACATTGCCCAAATCACAAGATACTTTGCCAGAATTTGACTTAACGCCGGTAAGAGGTTTCGCGCGGTTTTCGGGCTACAATCTCTGAACAATTATTTATTGTATTAATTATTGTAAATTAAGTTTTTTTAATGCTGTCGCACAATTCGCTTAATAATATTTGTTTATTATTTTCTGGGATATGTTTTATGTTTCAACAAAAGTTTTAATCGAAGGAACAAAAACCTCAAAGAAAAACCTGGCAAGTTATGGCTAAGAAGAAGAAATGCTGGTCGAGATGAGTTTATTGAAAAAGAAAACTTTTATCAGAGGACTCTGAACAATACAAAAATTTTGACTGCTTTATTATGTATAATTTCTGCTGTTCACAATAAAATTGGAAGCAACAAAAACCACCATTCTTAATAAGGTTATAAGCACGATAGATAAAAAAACAACTCGTACAAAAATGTGAATGCCTGAAGCCTAGAAATTGTCTCCGATTAGAACAGGTTTTATTTTCCAACAAATTTATGATCCAATTCAGGAATCTCATATAATTTACCTTATGATACTGTCCTATTTGAGCTGTTCAAGATATTGAACCATTTCTTGTACAAGAAATACGTCAGTCTAAAACGAACTTAAGTAATCAGTAAAGAGAATTTAGAAAAATCAAACGGCAAGGTAAACGAAATTGTGCAGGCCCCTGTGCCCAAAACAATAACCCAAGTAAGATCTATTTGTGATTTGTATAGGGTGATGTCTTTTTGATGTGGCTATTGGTAAAAACCGTAATAGATGAAATCTGATTACACAATTTGGACTCCGATTTTCATGATAAATCCAGATTACTTCCCTATCAGCTTGATTCGTTTTCCGTATACAGAACGTATACAAATATAACGTTTCCAAAAAGGCGCCACCCTATACATATTACCAAAGATATGTAAACAACTTACTCAGAAATGTTCAGTCCAAGCTTGAGTGATTAACAACAAAAAGCAACAGAGAAGTGGTTTTGAAGAAAAGTTTTGTAAAATTGTAAATAATAGAAAAAAAATATATTTTTGGCTTTTTTGGCTGATTTTGTCACAAGTAAAGAAGTTAATATTGATTACAGAGAGGAGTCAAGACAGGTTTTCAGCTGTGCTGTACCCAGTGACTTTGTACTACTAGACCCAGACATGGCGACACCCCTTGTTGTAAATATAGCATCGACGTAGCCTATCTCTGTCGTCGTAACAAAACTCCCAATATTTTGTCATTGTCTTGGAACCGGCACAATTAGTGACACCAACGATGACATTCGAAGTTAAAAATTGACTATTCCCATCCTTTGGTCTCTTAATAAAAATGTAAGGATAGCAATAGTCTCAGATATGAGCGGTCTCCCGAAAACGCTATTTATTATAATAAAAACCGAGTTCGGTAATACCATCCGAGCGCTCCGGACACAGACCATCTCCCAAAATCTTAACAACCTAGAGTGAGATAGACTGATATTCCCAGCGCTCGGGATGTAATTACCAAACTCAACTATTGAAAAGTCAGAAAATCAGGAAACGTCATGCATACGTCGGTGCTTGGATCTCGTTGCTTTGACAATAAAGGGTGCCACAAGAGAGATAAGCTTAACGCAGATACTGCAATGTAGAAAGAGATGATCAGAGAAAAAAAATGTTGGAGGTCTTGGAAACAGCGTGTATTTCGGCGGCGTATAGCCATACTTGGGTCTAGTAGTACAAAGTCACTGGCTGTACCGCAGTGAGACAGACGGAGTGCAACTATCATGTGCAGCAAGAACATGCTCTTCGTTCGAGAAAAACATGGCAACATCGGACAAGGAGTGCAACAGCCACCCAGTTGAGTCAAAGATTTCCGCTCCTTTTGGAACAGAAGATATGAAATTTATATACAGAACAAAATTGGCTAATGTGGGACCATATACTGATAATCCCCAAGCTGCAGCAAGAAAGCAAACTGAGGGAGTTGCATGGGTCACATTTGGGAAATGCCACTTGTGGTGAAAAGTACTGGATAAAGACTTGGAAAATTTAGGCATGGTGAGGTTATGATCACTGGCTTAAATACTATGGTGACGAGTTCATATAGTTCTTCTGCACTTAGAATATTTGATTGCAAAGGATGCATACGGGGTGTTCATTATAAAACTTCATCTAGCAGGCTATGAAATTTTGACAGAAAAGGATGACATAATCAAAATAAATGGACTTTTGTTTCTCCATCCTTTTCTTTTGACATTTCACAACCAACTAGATGGAGTTTTATAATGAACACCCCGTAATTAAAATGGCTTGAGGTAGGACAGGTCAAGCAGGGAAGAAGTGGTGACATCATAGAGCAGCTGAGCTTTGCAAGTTTTAGACTACAACACACAAAATGCTCAAACAACGGACCATCATTCGTGTCAACGAAAATTAAGATATTCTTGAGGAATAACGGGATAAAACCCATAACCATCCCCCCACCGAAAATTCAAAGAAATGGAGCGCTAGAAGACAACATTAAGATATTCAAGACAAGAATTTGATTGAGCAGCTAGAAGCGACCTGCAGAACAGTATCATTTGGCACTTTAGTGACAAGTTTTCTATAGGCATACTGCAAAACGGAGCACTGCACCATAAGAATATCATCGACAGAATTGACGCTGGATAGAAGGCTGAAAACCAGATGGCACCTATTATGGAAAAGTAAAAATAGTGAGAATAAAGAGAGAAACAACGAAACTTAGTCAAAAAAAATGGCAAGTGCGAAAGAAAACATAGACACTTTAGATGTAGGCTGCCGAGGGGACAGCTTTGGGAACGTCACGAAACAAAATAGATGCAGAAAATCACACAGCCAAAGGCAAGAAAAAAATAGCGGGGTGGATAAATCTCCGCCAAGGGAAGATAAGCGTAAAGAAGTTTAAGAGAAATTGAGAGATTCAGACCCATAGAATAAAGGCCAAGCCATCGAAGAATTGATTAAATTAATTAAAATTAAAAAAAATAAAACACAAGTACTACATGTGGCGCCTCCTTCAAATGGCGGCAAACCGGTTATATCTATTTGCATTTCCCAAACCCACAAAATCTCTTAACCGAGCTATCAGGTCATGTTTCGTGCAAATTAGTGCAAAGTGTCGTCACCGAGGGCGCCACCTCCTGGCTGCCAGACGGGGATACGGCGTAAGAACCGGAAGCGCAAAGCGACCCCCTACGACGAGATGCGCAAGGAAGGAATACAGCAAGGGACGATTCGACCAGACGAGAGACGACGAGATAGAGCAACGCGAAAACAAATACGTAGAAAACGGTCTCTTTTTTGTAATCAAATATATTTTAGTTAATTCAATCGTCATTATTTAACCCGAAAAGCAATACAGTCCATTCAACACGAAACATGGTTCATTCGAACCCGATTACCAGTAAAAGCAGCGAAAAATAAATCGATAAGATAATTCAATAGTGAAGCAGCAAGCATCAGCTATTGTTTTTGCCGAATGTGCGGTGAGTCTTTCCATTCTCCTTATAGTTTTGTAATCCTTATCAATCCTTCGTGAATTTAAAGCCGATATTGTTTCGACTTGGCCGGCTTTGATGTGTGAGGGTGATAGTTTGGAATAAGTGGAACAATAGCGTCTGTTTCATTGCAGTTGTGCCTTGGATTTTTGTTACATTTATTTACTTCTATAAGAGGGCGTTTGCAATAAGTATACAAAGAAGTTTGCGTTCACCTCTTGAGATTTACTGATGTTTAGATTTTGGTTTACTGCAATATAAGTAGTCAACATGGATGAAACGGAGTGGAAAGCTTTGGTAAAGAAACGTGCTTCCTTAAAGTCAAAATTAACGCAATTTGAAAAGTATGTACAGAAGGTTGACGGTCTGTGTGCGGCTTCGGTTTCTGATACTCGCGCGGATTGCTTGGAGCTGGAACAGCGAATGGTTAATATTCAAACAACTTTCGTTGCATTTGATGATATTCAAAACGAAATAGAGTTAGGTGCTGTTGATACCGAACAACAATATGAAGAACGTGAGCAGTTCGAAACGCAATATTATACTCTTCTTGCCAGAGGAAAAATTATATGCGAAACATTAAATCCGGTAGTAGTTAATCACAGTAGTTCATCAAGCTCCACGTCGTCAGCTAGTCATAGACAGGGGGTAAAATTTCCTGACATAAAATTGCCAAAATTTGTTGGCTCCGGCGAGAATTGGATGGAATTTCGTGACATTTTCGAGTCACTTATTCATAATAATCAACAAATTTATAAAATTCAAAAGTTTCACTATCTTCGAGCCTCGCTGGAGTCTTCCGCTCTTCAGGTCATTCAATCAATAGAATTTTCGGCCGACAACTATGACATAGCTTGGCAAGCTTTACGCGAGCGTTTCAATAATTCGAGTTTATTGATTCAAAACCATATAAGGGCAATATTCAATCTCGGAACGTTTTACGAAGAGTCAGCAATAAAAATTCGAAATTTGAGCGATAATTTGTTTAAGCATTTATCGAGTCTTAAATAGTTGGGTGAAACGGTAGAATCATGGGACACACTAATTATTTATGTCATTGCCAATAAGCTACATCGAAATACAGCGCGCGAATGGGAAAAATACAGAGTTAAACAAAATTCCTTTAAAGATTTCCTAAAAGACCGTTCGAATCTTTTGGAAGTTCTAGAAAGAAATTTTAATAATAGTTCCAGCAAAGGCGGCCATCGCGAACATTTGGGACAAATAAACAAGAGTAAGGCTTTGCACAGCAATTCCAAAGACCAATACAATTAGACCAATCCTGGATATTCCTGCGTTTTATGTAGAAAAGACCACAGTCTTTTTTACTGCTTTGAATTTCTTAAATTACCCTTAAAGGAGCGTATTTCAAAAGTAAAGAAAATGCAGTTATGCTTTAACTGCTTGAAGAAAAATCACAGAGCGGCAGATTGTAGATGGTCGGGTTGCAAGCATTGCGGTGAAAATCATAACTCTGTCTTGCATCTCGCCAGCGACAAAACTCATTCCAACTTAGCGACAAAATCAAACGATCGAGCAGATTCGATTTTCGCAGAGGAAGAAATCACACCTGAGACGGTCCAATCAACTAATTGCGGTCTTGTATCAGCCCAAAATGCTGTTCTTTCTACTGCCAAAGTCAAGGTGCACGACGCGGAAGGTAACTTTCTTACAGCTAGGGCTCTTCTTGACTGTGGTTCACAGTCTAGTTTTCTAACTGCAGGGCTCAGTAAAAAATTAGGTCTGGCTACTTCGAATATCAATTTAACTATTATGGGGATCAATGATTTGATTTCTCGATAATTGGGCAGGTGTGAGGTGACCATCACATCATCAGTATTGGATTCCCGCTCATTTAATTTAAATTGTTTTGTCATTGAAAAAATTACAAATAATTTGCCTGATTTTCCTATTACTCGTTCGCTATTTAATATCCCTGATCATGTGTAATTGGCCGATCCGGAATTTGACGAACCCCGCTCAATAGACATGCTGCTCAGTGCGGATATCTTCTGGCGGTTGCTTCTCCCTGGTCAAATAAATTAGAATTGCGATGGTCCACTATTGCAAAATACACTTCTGGGGTGGGTCGTGGCAGGTCCATTTTCCTTTCCAATCGCTTCAACAATATGTAACTTCAATAAGAATTCTTCATTGCAAAATCAATTGGCAAAGTTTTGGGAGGTCGAAGAGACAGCTCTTGAGCGTCATTTATCGCCCGAAGAAGCAGAATGCGAAAAACATTTCAAAGAAAATTTGACCTATGCTCCGGATGGCAGATACATAGTATCACTCCCTCTGAAGCAGTCTCCAAGTAGCCTCGGTGACTCGCGTTTAACAGCGATTAAACGTTTTTCAAACTTAGAAAAAAGACTTCAATCTAATGACGTTTTGCGTGGGTTACACACCGATTTTTTTATGCGAATACGAGCTTGCTGGGTCATATGACGGAGATTCCTGAGAGCGATGATCACAAAGTCGAATATTTTATGCCACATCATGGTGTACTGAGGGAGTCGAGCCTAACCAGCAAACTTAGGGTCGTTTTCGACGCTTCAGCACCTTCCTCATCCGGAGTTTCTCTTAACAATTTGCAAATGATAGGACCAACAATTCATAGTGACTTATTGTCAATAATCATGCGTTTTCGGATGCATGCTTCCGTATTGTCGAGTGACGTTAAAATGATGTACCGTCAGGTGTTGATAAATCCAGAGCAGCGAGAATTGCAAAACATCGTGTGGCGATCAAACGCAAATCAACCAATAAAATTTTATAAACTAAATACCGTCACTTACGGAACTACGGCGGCTTCATTTTTAGCTATCAGATGTTTGTATGAGGTGGCAAACAAAAATGAAAACGAATATCCTTATATTTCCCAAATTATAAAACGAGACATGTACGTAGATGATTTGCTTACAGGTGCAAATACATTCGAGGATGCATGTTTTATAGCTAAAAAGGTATCCGATATTCTTTTGACCAGAGGATTCGAGTTGAGAAAGTGAAAATCGAACCAGCCCGCAATCTTAAATGCCTTAAATCTACATCAAACTGAAAATATTGTAGAATTTTCAAGCGATAAGGGTCAAGAAAGTAGGGTGTTGGGATTGTTATGGTTGAGTGACAGTGACTTTCTTTCATCCAAAATTACTCTTCCCAAAGAAACGCGTAAAGTTTCAAAGCGAGCTATTCTGTCAATTGTTGCAAGTATTTTCGATCCACTCGGCTTGGTTAGTCCATGCATTATAATCGCAAAAGTGCTACTTCAGAAGCTTTGGGCTGGAAAGATCGACTGGGATCAGCAAGTACCTTCTCATATATTGGCTGCGTGGCAGGATTTCTCAAAAGGGCTTCCTTGTCTAAATTTCATTAAAATATCGCGCCATGTTGTTTGTGATAAACCTATTTGTTTGGAACTGCACGGGTTCTCCGACGCGTCAGAAACTAGTTACGGCGCATGCATATATATCGTATCTCGAAACAGAGAAGCATGGAAATTGGTGGTGTTTTTTTGCTGGAGCGACTCAATGATTGTGTTGGAATGATTACGCACGTGCCCAAGTTTGTTAAGGCCTTTTGTAAATAACCGAGTTGCAGAGATTCAGGAACTCACCAAGTCTTTTGAGTGGCAATATGTAGCATCTAAGGAAAACCCAGCTGATTTGGTGTCACGGGGAGTCCATCCCAAAAATTTAGTTAATGCAGAGCTATGGTGGCGTGGACCTAATTGGCTTTTGGAAGATAAGGGATTTTGGCCTGCACCACCCGATAATTCGTCACTGCAAGAACTTCCAGAAATGAGAACCTGTTCATTCGTTGCGTCAAATGTCATTTATTATTTCCCATTCGAAAGATTTTCTAGCTTAACAAGGTTGAAACATGTAGTTGCATTTATGTTTAGGTTTATGCAGAACAGAACTGGTCCACAACTTCTATTAGCTAGTGTTCCCGATCAGTTTTGGCCTATTTCGGGGCGAAATGTCGCTCGCAAAACTGTAAAGGACTGTGTCAGATGCGCTCGTTATAGCAATAAACAAATACAACCGATAATGGGTAATTTACCTTCGGCTCGTGTTCAACAATCTTATCCATTTTCAAGGATCGGAGTTGATTATGCGGGTCCTTTCTTGTTGAAGGATAGACCCGGGCGAGGTGCGAAACTTATAAAGTGCTGGATAGCGGTATTCGTTTGTTTCGGCACAAAAGCGATTCATTTGGAATTGGTATTCTCGTTGGGCGCTGAAGACTTTTTACAGGCCTTCAAGCGATTTATCGGTCGTCGTGGTAAACCGTTGATGGTCTTTTCAGGCAACGGTACCAATTTTACCAAAGCTAACCGAGATCTCCGTGAAATGTATGATTTTTTAAATGAACATCAGTTGATTATCAAAGGAGCCGTTTCAGATTTAGGAATAGAATGGCATTTCATACCAGCCAACTCACCTCATTTTGGAGGTTTATGGGAAGCTGGGGTGAAGTCCCTAAAATATCATTTAGGGCGAGTAGTGGGTAGTTACACGTTGTTTGTCCACGATTTCTAGACTTTACTAGCACAAATTGAAGCCGTGCTAAATTCACGCCCATTATGTCCTTTAACTCCCGCATATTTTCTAATTGGAAGGCCCATTACTGAATCTCCGAGCCTTCCTTAGCAGAAGTTCCAGAAAATCAATTATCCAAGTACCAACTGCTTTGCAAGATCCAAGAACAGTTTTGGTGCAGATGGATGAAAGAATACGTTGGAGAACTTCAACAGCGTAGACGATGGAGCAAGTCCAGTGGAAGCATAGCTGTGGGACAATTGGTCTTAATAAAGGGCAATTCGACGCCACCAATGCAGTGGCGACTGGGCAGAGTTATTGAGATGATCCATGGAGGGGACGGCATTGCTAGAGTGGCACGGGTTCAAACTATTGAGGGCGCACTTACTAGAGCTCTTGTGCGGCTTTGTCCCATTCCTGTTGAAACCGAGGGGTTTCAAGGCCGGTGGCATGTTTCGTGCAAAGTGTCGTCACCGAGGGCGCCACCTCCTGGCTGCCAGGCGGGGACACGGCGTAAGAACCGGAAGCGCAAAGCGACCCCCTACGACGAGATGCGCAAGGAAGGAATACAGCAAGGGACGATTCGACCAGACGAGAGACGACGAGATAGAGCAACGCGAAAACAATACGTAGAAAACGGTCTCTTTTTTTGTAATCAAATATATTTTAGTTAATTCAATCGTCATTACTTAACCCGAAAAGCAATACAGTCCATTCAACACGAAACAGGTCAGATGATATTTACGAAAAACTAAAAAAAAATAGATTTTGACGTACTGTAAGTCGAAAACGAAGCGAAATAGGCCGTGTGTTTATTAAAACTTTTTTTCTAAAACGTGACAAATAATTACCCCCTCGAACTAAAGATCTCATTTAGTGTAACACCCTAACAACCTGTGTGAAGAGTAGAATGAAAATGCACCTATAGGATGTTATTCTAATTTATGTGCTATTGATCATCATAAAAATTAATGAAGAGCTTCTTACCTCCAAGCAAAACAGCTTCATAGATCACCCCAGTGTAGTAATCCAATCCTCTTGCCAAACTTAAGTCAAACGATACATTGTCCGATATTTGAAATATTTCACAATATTTCAGTAACAATTTGATCGCTTCTAATCCCTCGAGAGCAGCTTTGTTTTTAGACAACTTTTCGTCCGTCAATAATTTGTCGACCAGCTCTATTCTACCATTAAGTTTCACATATTCTCCGATTTGATTAGCCACATTTTCCGGAAGGCCTTTTTCCTCGACCATTTCCTTTTTGACCTCCTCCCAAGGCGACTAAAACACGACAACTCTTACAAAGAACGCCTAAAAAAACATCTAAACACTTACTTTATCTAGTTTGTCCACGGCTGAACAAATGCATGTAAAGCTACTTTTTGGAACCCCGCAGGCCTCAAACATGCCGTCCAACAGCAACCTGTGGTTCACTTTTATAACGTATGGGGTAACTTGCAAACAATCCAAGATCTCAGATATTATTTTGATACATTCGGCATCTGGTATCATTGGATCATACGCTCCCGCAATGTCAAAATCCTGAACCCAAATGAACATATTATTATAAACAAATACATAACTTTCGTCACAATAATTCCTTACACATTGATAGAACTCTCGGTATCTACCCCTGGACATTGAAGGGTTATCCCTGCGGTAAACTTTGGCAATGTGATAGCGTTTAATGTTCGTGATTTTGTTCATGGCCAAATATCTGGCGAATGGTACTGTGAGATCGTAGCGAAGCGACAAAATCTCGCCTCCTTGATCTTTCAGATCGTATATCAGTTTCGAATCTTCACCATATTTACCAGTTAATACTTCCTGAAAACAATTATACAGGATGATTAAAAATTTGATGCAAATAAACTGTGCGCCACCTAAACAAATCACTGTATGATTTGAGTCATATTTTGCATTAAAATTTCTAAACAAAAGAAGATAATAAAATGCGGTTTGCACTGACTTAAAGCGGCAAATTTTAAAGTTTTTAATTAGCGATTTTAATCGTTTAAATTCTCCAATTTAAATTTTCCAGATCAAGAGTAATCACCAAAACAGATAAGCATTTTTAAATAAAAAAACCTATCTAAAAGTCGCAGGTCAACGCCAAGCATGCAACACTATCGTTACATTAACTTTGCGCAACCACTTAAACATTCGCTGCAAAAGCATAAAATGTCTGTGCAGAATAAAACCCACAAATTTTTATATCCAATCTCTTATTCCGCCGTCCTCCTTTCCATTGCAATGCACGTGTTTGAGTAATAGGTTAATAATCTACCATTACTGTGGGTATTAGTCACAAAAGTTGCATTACAAAATGGTTTTATTTGATTACAGATAAATGCGTTTTCTTGGAGAAGGGACCACACTGTGGCCTACTTAAAGCATATCGTTGAACTTGACACTATGCAAGTGACTGCTTGCCTTCCAGATTTATTATTTATTTCCTATTTAGGAGTCTCCCTTGACAATGAAATAAACAACGGATTTAATAAGTTATAATCAAAGTAACTCTCCCTACCTTCAACTCAAAGACTGGGGTATCTATAGTCTCTGCCCCGTGCTTCTTAAAAACTGCAATTATCTTATTAAAAACAGACAGGCGAAGGGCCATTTGTTCTGGCGAATAGTCCCGGGTGCCCTTTGGGGTCTTAAGAGTAAACTTTTGGTTAACGTTAGCCTGGGGTCCATTATCCTCACTGACACTCTCTTTTCTTGCCTGCGCCTGCGATTTCAGCTCTAGCAATTTGGTCACTTCTTCAGAAATCTAAAATAAAGCAATAATTATGCTGACAAAGAAAAAGTATGATGTGGTTTGTTGGACTACCAGAAATTAGCGCCACTTTCACTATGTTCTAATAAAACATTACAGCAGTGCAATTGCCAAATATCGATAAAAAAAAATTGCTACAAATAATTTAGCGTAATTTTACGCTCTCTATCCATTCCATGTTTAAGGAAGGTAAGACCACCTATTACTACTCAGTTCAATTCAAATGCTTATGTGTGAAATAAGATATAACAGGTAGTCCCTAAGGATTTAATGGGTTGTACCTAGAGATATGCCTGACCCCATAAAATATGACTGCTGCTTAACATTTTTAGTCCAGATTGTTGGGCATTTTTATTTTAGACATTAGAGCATTGTTTTATTATATAACTTTGAAACATGAGATGTCAGTATTTTTTTATTAGTACCACTTACTTCATTATGTCTCAAACATTGATTCAATAATTTTGTTGTCATGACATAAAGTGATTAGGGAGCAGGCAGCAGTCATTGACTTGTTATTGGATAAAAGTAATCAAGAGCATTAAATGTGGTTTACGTGTTTAGTAATAGGTGTTCAATCTGTCCCTCATTAATAGGTACAGGGCATCCTAAAATCAATGCAACAAATTTTAACAGTGTTTCTATTTAATTGTTTTAATTTTATGTCCAAAAATATAACAAAACAGCCATATAGAGAAAGATCTAAAAACGCCCCATTATTAACATACAATTTCATTACTAACATACAGACATTATAATTTCAAAATTGATTTTATTTTACAGAAAAATATTTTTTTTATACAGAAATTAACAATCAAATAGCTGTTCTAAGAATATTAAAGTAGTTTTGAAAAAACTTTTATCAATTGGGAGTGATAAAGGTATTCATTGTGTAACCCAAAATTATGAGTTTCCCTTAATAGCTTTGAAAATAACTTGACAACCATTGGAAATATGAAAACAACACAAGATGTAATTTTTTTGCCAGAAAGAACAAGGATTATATATTTCATAGTAGTCAGTAACACACTTAAAGAAAAATTGGAGTGGAAATAGGTCACCCAAGCCTAGAAAATATGACCCTCTATTGATAATTCTATCTAGGTACATAGATCATAATGTGTATCACATACCTACTCCTAGTAAGAAAAAAACAGGTTGAGTTATATGAACACAGGTTTTTGAACCTATGTTCATATAAACTTTCTACTATATTTTTAGTTCCTTTTCACATTATTACACTGTTAAAATTTGTTGCATTAATTTCAGGACACCTTGTATATGATCATTATTTACACTCTTAATTAATTAAACACAAAAATTCTAGCCATAGTCAGTCTGGACACTTAAGGTGAGATAGGATGCATAAGGCAAATAAGAAACATTCACTGACCTGAAGAGGTCGAAACAAAGCAGAACTTGTGCTAAAAGGCCTACAGTTCACTCTGGCATGCCCCAAAAACCAACGCAAGGTGCGAACCCCCATGGCCAGATGATACAAAGGGCTCAACACTTTAAATGAGGAAAAACAAAATGTTAATTTACCTGGGTATCTAAACAGTCCAATAAAATATTCATATCACATTTATTATACTTCACAAATCTACACTTTTCAGTTTCTGAATAGCTACTGATGTGATTGTACCAACGGTTCAGGTGGATAAAACTTTCTATGGTTTTCTGATCCTTGATACATTTAAACAAGTAACTATCAGCAGTTGTGGGCTGACAGCTGCACAAGTAACTTTGGGTTGACAGGTAGTTATTTAAGTAAGGATATAATTCTTCTTTAAGCGGTTGATGAAATGGAAATCCATTAGAACCCTGAAGTATGTAATAGGTAAATGAGTTATTTGTTCCTCAATACACAAGGGGGAAAGCAAGTCGGGAACAACAAGAATTTCAATATGAAATAATCTGATAACTTCATTAACAAATTTATGTGCCAATGCAGACAGGGGTACCTATTTAATATCTTATTTACATGCATATGAGAGCATGGTGAACACAGGTCACCTTTTCGATATTTAGTATAGCTATAAAATATGGGGTGTTCATAAGAAAGTTTCATCTAGATGGCTATGAATTTTTGAGAGAAAGGAATAACATACTCAAAGACTCAAAATAAATGGACTTGTGATGATTCATCCTTTTCTTTTAACATTTCACAGCCTACTAGATGCCATTTTTAAATGAAAACTCACTATAAGGATCATTATTAGTTCACATGCATTTATATTTTGCAAATAAGCAAGAAGGTAACTACATAAGTTTTAATTTGACATTGTGATAGTTAACTTTAAAACATATGAAAACTTCACTGATGCTAACCTGATTTCTTGATGACAAACTTATGTTCATAGAGTGGTTAAAAAAAGACAGAAATCCTTGAAAAATTATGTCCATCAAATAAAGCTCAATCAAGCTGTAAACCTTGGTGTATAAACATACCTCAAGTTATTATTCAAAACTATGTTGTTATTCAAAACTAAGTTGTTATTCAAAACAAGGTCAAGAGCAGTAGGTAATCTGATTAGAAATTTGTGAAAAATTTTTCTTTATAGATGTTAAAAAATTTAAAATATGTAACTTCTCAAGTGGTGCAGCTGATAAACTTATGATTGCAGTTAGCTGCGCCAGAGTAAACACCAGTGTACTCTGAACTTGCCTAGTAAAACATGCTTGGCAGTAATGGCACTGAATGTGTTAAGCTCAAAATTTGCATCCCAAACAATTTAAAAATAGGGAAATAGGAAACTTAAACCAATATTGACTATAGATGACTTGAAGGAAAAATTAATTATGTTATAGATGTAACAATTTCGACTATTTTAACTTTTGTCCACATAATTTTCTAGCCCTAAATTCTGGGTGTCATTACTTTCATTTATAATGAAATCATTAAATTTTCATAATAAGGCTTTATTTGAATAAGTTCTCATCCAATAAATGCCCCTACTAATACTAGAAATAAAGTTATTAACTTTATATAAAATGGTAAATAAATAAAATATGGCTCAACTATAAATACTCAAGAATAAGTTCTTCCTATAAATACAACAAAAAAAATTAAACCTAATATCCTTTTATTCATAATTTTATTATTTTTTTCTCTAGACCTTCTTAAAACAGAAACATTATAAGTATTTAAAAAAACAAAGTAAGTTAACCGAACCGAATAAGCTATAGTTAAACCAATCGAAATAAAAAAAATCATATATGTAAATCACCCTAAAAATCTTATTGAATAAACCTCAGCAATTAAATCCTTTGAGTAAAATCCTGCCATAAAGGGTAAACCACACAGGGCAAAATTAGCTATCCTTATACAAACACAAGTAATTGGAAATACCCTAACCTGTCTTCCTATCAAACGAATATCTTGATTATCTCCTAAATTATGAATAATTGCCCCAGCACATATAAATAACAAAGCCTTAAACAAAGCATGGGTTAAAAGATGAAAAAAAGCTAATTCAGAACCCCCCAAACATAAAATTGAAATTATTAACCCTAATTGAGATAAAGTTGATAAAGCAATAATTTTTTTCAAATCTCACTCAAAATTAGCAGCCAATCCAGCCATAAATATAGTAAACAAAGACAAAAAAAGAAGTATATTTATTACTAAAGGACTCAAAATCTCTCTTGATCGAATCAATAAATAAACCCCAGCTGTAACCAAAGTTGAAGAATGAACTAATGAAGAAACAGGAGTAGGGGCAGCTATGGCCGCAGGAAGTCATGAAGAAAAGGGAATCTGTGCCCTTTTGGTAATAGCCGCTAAAACTAAAAAAAAAGATACAATCAATATACCCTTTATTTCTAAAAAATAAAATAAAAAATTTCATCTCCCAACTCTTGCTATTATTCAGGCAATTCTTATTAAAATCGCTGCATCACCAACCCGATTAGATAAAGCAGTTAATATCCCAGCATTAAAAGATTTAACATTTTGATAATAAACCACCAAAGCATAAGAAACTAACCCTAAACCATCTCAGCCTACTAAAATAGAAACTAAATTTATTCTCATAATTATTATTATTATTGAAAATACAAACATAATTATTAAAAAAATAAAACGTTTTAAATATATATCCCCTAATATATATTCTTTTGAATACCTAAAAATTAAACTAGAAATATATATAACAAACCCTATAAAAAGAAAAGATTTTCAATCTAAAAATAAAACCCCCTCCAATCTTCTATAAGATAAAAAAACTAAATTAAATTCAATAAAAATTGTATAATCATTTATAATAAATAATATTCCCGAAATTAGCCTTAAAAAAGAAAATATTAACAAAACCCAACTAAAAATACTAGCATAAAAAATTGCCTAAAATAAAAATCTATATCTTTAATTCCACAAATTAAAATTTTTTATTAAACTATTTAAGCATACTCAAAGAACTAAAAATTCAGCCTTTAAAATTAATAAATTTAAAGGAACTCAATGTAAAAATAATAATAAATATTCCCGAATATTAATCTGGCTAAAGGAAAAAATCCCAGAATAAAATTTCCCATGTTGAGTAAAAGAAAATAAAAATAATGAATAAACAGCTCTATAAAAGACTAAAAAAAAAATAAAAAACATAAACAATTTTCTATATAAAAAAATAGAATTAATTAATAAAATTTCTCCCAATAAATTTAAAGAAGGAGGGGCAGACATATTAGAAGAACATAATAAAAATCATCATAAAGATAATCTAGGAATAATGTTTAAAAACCCCTTATTTAAATATAAACTACGACTATGAGTACGCTCATATAATAAGTTAGCAATACAAAAAAGACCAGAAGATCTTAAACCATGGGCTATTATCAGCCCCAGGGCTCCTCAAGCCCCCCATAAATTATATGTTAAAATTCCGGCTAATACCATTCCTATATGAGAAACTGATGAATAAGCAATTAATATCTTTATATCACTTTGACGTAAACACACCATTGAAATTAAAACCGCCCCAATTAAAGAAATAATAATAATATTAAAATTTAAATTTATCCCAGCCTGTCCTAAAATCTTATTTACACGTAAAAGCCCATACCCCCCTAATTTAAGTATAATACCAGCTAAAATTATAGATCCAGAAACAGGGGCTTCTACATGAGCCTTAGGAAGTCATAAATGAACTATAAATATAGGAATTTTTACAAAAAAAACTAATCTTATACAAAAATATAAAAAATTTCTATCTAAAAAATTAAAAAAATAAAAATCTATTCTAAAGCCTTCCTTATTCAAATAAAACAATCCCAATATTATAGGTAAAGAAACTAATAATGTATAAAACAATAAATAACACCCAGCTAAAATCCGCTCTGGTTGATTTCCTCAACCAATAATTAAAATTAAAGTTGGAATTAAACTAATCTCAAAAAATAAATAAAATATAAATAAATTTAAAGAAAAAAATGTACAAAACAATCTTAATAATAAAAAATAAACCACAAAAATAAGCAACTTATTATAAATTTTAAACAAATTAACCTCCCCTCTAGCTAAAATTATTAAACAACAAATCCAAACTCTTAAACAAATTAATATATAAGAAAGTAAATCTATTCCAAATCCACAAGATAAATTTAAAACTTCCTCTCTAAAACTTATTTTAATTAAAATTAAAAATGATAAAACTATTCCGCATCATGCCATTAACCAAAACCCTGCAAAAAATGATAAAAACATCAAAAATACTAAATAAAAAATTAAATCCATCCTATCATAAATTATCAAATATTAAAACTATATCACTTCCGTGAGTCCGAATTAAAATTACTAATAAAGAAAGTCCTAATGCCCCCTCACAAACCCTTAATGCCAAATAAATTATTCTTAAAAATCTTTCAGAAGAAAACTGAATAAAATAAAAAAATAGCATTGCATAAACCGATAAAACTATAGCTTCTAGCCTTAAAAGCATCATTAAAAAATGTTTATACTTAGAAACAAAAACAAATATCCTAGCTAAAAATAATATAACAAAAGAATAAGAATAAAAAAATATTATCATTATTAGATTGGTTTTAATAATTTAATAAAAAATACTGATCTTGTAAATCAGAAATAAAGTCTTTCTTTTTAAAACATCAGGAAAAGAAAATTTCTTTCTATCATTAATCTCCAAAATTAAAATTTTATTCTAAACTATTTCCTGATATTATAATATTACTCCTAGTAAATCTATTCCTTTCTTTTATATTTATAACTCTCAACCACCCATTAGCTTTGGGGGGAATCCTCCTAGCATTAACAATTAATACATCATTAATATCAGGATTCATATACACAAATTTCTGATTCAGCTATATTTTATTCCTAATTATAGTTGGGGGAATACTAGTTATATTTATCTATATAACCAGAATTGCTTCTAATGAAAAATTTAAAATACCTAAATTAATCTGAGTCATCCTTTATTCAAGTTTTCTACCAAGACTATTAACTATTATTATTCTAGACTCTTTCTTCTCACTTTTTAATTCTTCTGAACTAACCTTACTCAGACAAGACTTTATTTATCTATTAAATAGACAAACCAAAATCTTTAATAGACCCCATATCCAACTTCCTATCGCTTTAATAAGTTATTTATTATTAACACTAATTATAGTAGTAAAAATAACAGAAATAAATCAAGGGCCCCTACGACAAAAATAATGATAAAACATCTAAAAGCCTCACCTATCTATAAAATCCTTGATAATTCCTTAACTAATTTACCCACACCAATTAATATTTCTTCAATATGAAATTTTGGAAGATTACTAGGACTTTGCTTAATAATCCAAATTATCACAGGATTATTTTTAGCAATACATTATTGTCCTAATGTAGAACTAGCATTCAATAGAGTAGCCCATATTTGTCGTAATGTAAACTATGGTTGATTAATTCGAACACTCCATGCAAATGGAGCATCATTTTTTTTTATTTGTTTATACTCCCATATCGGACGAGGAATCTATTACGGATCCTATATATTTATACAAACCTGAATATCAGGAGTAACTATCTTTTTCCTAGTAATAGCAACAGCCTTTTTAGGATATGTCCTTCCATGAGGACAAATGTCGTTTTGAGGGGCTACAGTTATTACTAATTTAGTTTCAGCCATTCCTTATCTTGGAAATACCATTGTTCAATGAATCTGAGGAGGGTTTGCTGTTGATAATGCTACCCTAACCCGATTTTTTGCCTTTCATTTTATTCTTCCCTTTATTGTAACAGCTCTAATTATTGTTCACCTTATATTTCTTCACCAAACAGGTTCTAATAACCCAATTGGATGCTCAAGAAATATTGATAAAGTCCCATTTCATCCTTATTTTACTTTAAAAGACTTAGTGGGAGCATTAATCTTAATAATAAGATTAACAATTCTAACTCTTCAAGCCCCTTATTTATTAGGAGATCCTGATAACTTTACTCCAGCAAACCCTCTAGTTACCCCAATTCACATTCAACCCGAATGATATTTTCTATTTGCATATGCAATTCTACGGTCAATTCCTAATAAATTAGGAGGTGTTTTAGCCCTAGTTTTATCAATTGCTATTTTATATATTCTACCCTTCACTAATAAAAAAAAGTTCTTAGGGACTCAATTCTATCCAATTAACAAAACTTTATTTTGATCATTATTTAGAATTGTCATTTTGTTAACTTGAATTGGGGCACGACCAGTTGAAGACCCATATATTATTACTGGACAAACTCTTACAATCCTATACTTTTCATTCTACCTAATTAACCCAATCATCGCCAAATTTTGAGACTCCTTAATTTTTAAGTAAGTTAATGAACTTGTATAAGTATATATTTTGAAAATATAAAAAAGAAATAATTAATTTTCTATTAACTTGTACTAAAAAAAATTAGTTAAAAAATAAAAATTATTACTCCTAAAGGTAAGAAAAAAAACAATAATATTAAAGAAATCGGAAGATAGCATTTTCATACTAAATATATTAATTTATCATAACGATAACGAGGAAGTCTTCCTCGAACTCAAATTCAAAAAAATCTAATTAAAGATAACTTAATAAAAAAAAATAAACTTATGATATTTCCTCCCATAAAAATTATTACACAAAATATACTTATAAACAAAATTCTAGCATATTCAGCTAAAAAAATTATAGCAAATCCCCCTCTTCTATACTCAACATTAAACCCGGAAACTAACTCAGATTCACCCTCAGCAAAATCAAAGGGTGATCGATTAGTTTCAGCCAATAAAGAAACCAATAGTATAATTCTCAGAGGAAAAAAAGAAAATAAAAATCATAGATTCTCCTGATAAAATATTAAATCCTTTAGTTTAAAACTAAAAATAAAAAACAAAAAAGATAATAAAATTAAAATTAATCTTACTTCATAAGAAATTATCTGTGCAATAGCACGAAGAGCCCCTAATAAAGAATAATTAGAATTAGATGATCAGCCTGATAATATAATTGTATAGACTCCTAGTCTAGAAACACTCAAAATAAATAAAAAAGATAAATTAAATCCTAAATGAAAAGTAAAAAATGGTATCCTTATCCATAGCAAAACTGCTAAAAATAAATTTACAATAGGAGAAAAATAAAAAATTCTTAAATTTGAATAAATTGGTAAAAGTTGTTCTTTAGAAAATAACTTAATTGCATCTCTAAAAGGCTGCAACAAACCTATTAAGCCTAATTTATTAGGCCCTTTTCGTATATGAATATACCCTAAAATCTTTCGTTCTAATAAAGTTAAAAAAGCAACTCTAACTAAAACACAAACTACTTGAATTAAACTTGCTAAAAAAATTAATAATAAATCCAAACCTATCAATATTATTTGTAAGACACCTTACATATATAGATCCTAAATCTATTGCACTAATCTGCCAAAACAATACATTACATTAATAATTTTCTTATTTAAATTAATTTAATAAATTTTTGGTCCTTTCGTACTAAAAAATTTTATTATTATAAAGATAGAAACCAACCTGGCTCACGCCGGTTTAAACTCAGATCATGTAAAGTTTTAAAGGTCGAACAGACCTAAACTATTTAGCTTCTACACCAAACTTAAACTTTAATCCAACATCGAGGTCGCAAACTCTTTTTTCGATTTGAACTCTTAAAAAAAATAACGCTGTTATCCCTAAGGTAATTTAATCTTTTAATCTTTAAAAAAGGATCACATATACATTTATCAATGATTTTAAAATAAAAAGTTTAACAAATTTTTAAATCACCCCAACCAAATAATTTTTGTATATAAAAATATATATTCTAATTATTCTCTAAATAAAAATTATAAAACTCTATAGGGTCTTCTCGTCTTTTATATTCATTTCAGCCTTTTTACTAAATAATAAAATTTTAAAAAATTTCAATAGAGACAGTTTTTTCCTCATCCAACCTTTCATACAAGCTTTCAATTAAAAAACTATTGATTATGCTACCTTTGCACGGTCAAAATACCGCGGCCATTTAAATTTTCATTGGGCAGGTTAGACCTTTAATTATTATCTAAAAGACATGTTTTTAATAAACAGGTGAGAAACTTATTTGCCGAATTCCTTTATTAAACCTTTAATTTACTTAAATAAATATCTCTAAATTTATACTAATTATATCATTATTACTAAATCTTTTTTAATTCAACTTATATTTTAATAAAAAACGTAAATTTTATATAAATATTATTAATCCATTAAACAGAAATAATTCACTAAAAGATAAAAACTTCTAATCCTACAAATAAAAATTCCTCTTAATAATTTTACATATCTAATTCCAAGCTCATCCCCGAAATTATCTTCTCCTATTAATAATCAATTAACTATTAAAATAATTACTTTATAGTAAATAAATTAAATTTATTTCTTAAAAAACCAGATATATTTAAAATCGAATAGCGTTTCACTACTATTTAAATATTTTAAATTTTTATTCAACAAAAAAAATTCTATTTAAATAGCTCTTTTAAATTCGGGACTACTAAAAACTTAATAAATAATTAATAAACCCTGATACACAAGGTACAAAAACTAAATTTTTCTTTTTTTCAACAACAAATATTCTTTTACAATACTAATAATCTTTCCCTAAATATATTTTTTCTTTATTTATTACTAAAATAAATATTTTTATATAAAATTCTTAAACTCTTCTAATCAAAAGGAAATCTATTATCTTCAAACTATATTAATTAAAATAATCTTTTTAGTGTAAATAAAATGCTTTCAAAAGCTGTAGTCTGATTTCTAGATACACTTTCCAGTACATCTACTATGTTACGACTTATTTCATCTTAAAATGAAAGCGACGGGCGATATGTACACATTTTAGAGCTAAAATCATTATTTAAATTTTATTAAATAATTACTTTCAAATCCACTTTACTACTATTATTACACTTAATATCCAAAAATAAATTTATTGTAATCCACCTCTTCTTAGATATAAGCTACATCTTGACCTGATATATTTTCTCTCTAAATCTTGAACATTTTTATTCAATAGAAATATTCAACCTACAGCGATATATAAACTAAAACTCCAAGTATTTAAACTCGTGGATTATCAATTACAGGGCAGATTCCTCTGAATAGACTAAAATACCGCCATCTTTCTTAATTTTCAAGAACCTAACTACTAATAATTAAAGAAATTTAATTTACATTTTTATAATAGGGTATCTAATCCTAGTCTATTATAAAATTTCTAAGCCTTATCTCTAATAATAATAAAAAATCTAAAATCTTAAAATTTCACCTAATAAAATTATTCTTATTTTCCTTTCTTTTTAAATTAACTTTTCCCAACAAATTTTTATTGCACAATTTGTATAACCGCAACTGCTGGCACAAAATTAGTTTGTACTTCCCTCAATATTTCTATTTCTTAATTTACTAAATAAATAAAACTTATTACTGCTAAAATATTATTATAATCAATTTTATTTAAAAACTTTTTTAATCGTACTAAAATTTACATTTAATTAAAACCAATACAAAAACCAAAAGCCAAAAAACTTTTTTTCTACCTTAAAATCCAAATAACATACTTTAACAAAGTGCCCCCCCTTATATATTAGTTTTATAATGATATTGTCTATTTATACATAATTAAATAAACATTTATATAATAAATATATTTAATTATATAAATGATTATTACTTAGTAAATAAAGGTAGTTTTTTTTTTTTTATATATAATATTTATTTAATTATAATTAAGCTATTTTATTATATTAAATGGAATGTTATTATTTTTTATTTCTATATAAATAAAAAATTTATATTTTATTATTATTTATTAATTAATAAATAGTATTATATATTTATATATATATTAAAATTTAATATATATATAGATATATAATATTATTTTTAATTAAATTAAAAATCTTATTTACTAATAATTCAATAATATATTTTTTTTTTTTTTTTTTTTACCCTATTAATCTGCATGATCTACTGTTCTCATTCAAGTCCGCCAATTCAACATGCCATTAACTTTTAATAAAGAAAAAAATTGAAAAATTTTTTTTTTCAAAAAATCACTGGTAAAATTTCAGCCACTTTTTTTGTATTTTTTTTTTTTTCAAAAAATCGCAAAATTTTGACAAAAAAATCACGATTTTTGACGATTTTTGATGATTTTTTACGATTTTCCATGTCATGCTGGACCAAAACTACAAAAATCTAAAAAACAGAGTGCCTGAATAAAGGGTTATTTTGATAGAATAAATCATGTGAATTCCACCTCTGTTAAGCTTTGACACTTATTCTTTTCCTTGTAGATAAAATGTTTTAGTACCTATATCTGATAGATTCAAACTATCACCAAAAGTATCAAAAACTTTTATACATCCTATACTAAAATATATGACTATGTAATTTTATTCATATGAAAAAATCAAAAATACCTCATTACGTGAAAAAGATAAGCTAAAATCAAGCTAATGGGCTCATACCTCATTTATAAAGGCAAAATCCTTTTCTTTTTAATCTCTAATTTTTTTAAAATTATTTTTTTATCGACCCTAACTCTAGGAACTGTGATTTCAATTTCATCCCTATCCTGAATCCCGTGCTGAATAGGCCTAGAAATTAATTTATTAAGATTTATTGTTACTATAAAAACCCCAAAAAATAAATTTTCTTCAGAAAGAATCTCTAAATACTTTATAATTCAAGCTATAGCTTCATTTTTATTATTATTCTCAATTATCCTTTTTTCTGTATTTAAATCTTTCAATTATGAACTTAACAACATTTCTTCTGCCCTAATAAGAATTTCTCTTTTAATAAAAATAGGAGCTGCCCCTCTTCATTTTTGATTTCCTGAAGTAGCAAGAGGAATTTCTTGAAACTCTAACATATTACTATTCACCTGACAAAAAATTGCACCCATAATTCTTATTTCATATTTAAATATATTAACTAATCTTCTAATTATCTTTATTATTTCCTCAGCTATCATTGGAAGAATTTTAGGTTTAAATCAAATTTGTTTACGTAAAATCCTTGCTTACTCATCAATTAATCATATTAGATGAATACTCTCCTCCTTACTATGTTCTTTAAACACCTGATTATTATACTTCTCAATTTATTCAATTATTAATATTATTCTAATCATAACAATAAGGCCCTATAAAATTTTTTATATTTCTCAAATTAATAAATTTTATAATAAACCAATAAAAATCTTATGATCAATAAATCTATTCTCACTGGGGGGATTGCCTCCATTTCTTGGTTTCCTTCCTAAATGAATTACTATTAACCAACTAAGTAATTCCTCATTCTTTTTTTTAACAACCATTCTAATTTTATTTACTCTAGTAGCCCTTTATTTTTATCTTCGAATCTCTTTTTCAAGAATTACCTTACACTCTGATTTATCTTCAACTAATTTTTCAAAAATAAACTTTTATAATTCAATAATAAATATTATTTCCACCTCAAGAATTCCCACTATAATTCTATTTATAAATTTTATTCTTTAAGAATTTAAGTTAAAAAAAACTATTGACCTTCAAAGTCAAAAATGGATAAATATCTAATTCTTACAAGATTATAGAACATAACTCACCTTTAAATTTGCAATTTAAAATCATTTTTTGACTATATAATCCAAATGGTAAAAAGAATTCAATTCTGTTAGTAAATTTACAATTTACTGCCTTTACTCAGCCATTCTACCGAACAAGTGACTTTACTCCACTAATCATAAAGATATTGGAACATTATATTTTATTTTTGGTGCCTGATCAGGCATAGTAGGAACCTCTTTAAGAGTTTTAATTCGAACAGAGCTAGGAACCCCAGGAAGATTAATTAGTGATGATCAAATTTTTAATACTATTGTTACAGCTCATGCTTTTATTATAATTTTCTTCATAGTTATACCTATTTTAATTGGGGGATTTGGAAACTGACTCATTCCTCTTATATTAGGTGCACCAGATATAGCTTTTCCTCGTCTTAATAATATAAGATTTTGATTGCTTCCACCCTCCCTAACTTTCCTTTTAATAAGAAGAATTATTGATAAAGGAGCAGGAACTGGATGAACAGTATACCCCCCTTTAGCAAGAAATATTGCCCACGAAGGTGCTTCTGTTGATCTTGCCATCTTCAGTCTCCATATAGCAGGGGTATCTTCTATTTTAGGTGCCATTAACTTTATTTCTACCATTATTAATATACATCCTGTAGGAATAAAACCTGAACAATTATCCCTATTTACATGAGCAGTTAAAATTACCGCAGTTCTTCTTCTTTTGTCACTTCCAGTTTTAGCTGGAGGAATCACCATATTATTAACAGATCGAAATATTAATACCTCATTTTTTGATCCTGCAGGTGGGGGTGATCCAATTCTTTATCAACATTTATTTTGATTCTTTGGACATCCAGAAGTTTATATTTTAATTCTTCCTGGATTTGGGATAATCTCTCATATCATTAGCCAAGAAAGAGGTAAAAAAGAAGCTTTTGGAGTTTTAGGAATAATTTATGCCATAATAGCAATTGGTCTACTAGGCTTTGTAGTATGGGCCCACCATATATTTACTGTTGGTATAGATGTTAATACCCGAGCATATTTCACTTCAGCTACTATAATTATTGCTGTACCAACAGGTATTAAAATTTTTAGATGAATAGCAACCTATCATGGAACACAAATTTCTTTTAGGCCTAGATCTCTTTGATCCTTAGGATTCTTATTCCTATTTACTATAGGAGGACTTACAGGAGTAGTTCTAGCCAATTCTTCAATTGATATTATCCTCCATGACACTTACTATGTAGTAGCTCATTTTCACTACGTTTTATCAATAGGGGCTGTTTTTGCTATTATAGCTGGACTAGTACAATGATTTCCCCTATTTACTGGTCTTACCTTAAATAATAAATATTTAAAAATTCAGTTTTTATCAATATTTTTAGGAGTAAACTTAACCTTTTTTCCCCAACATTTTCTAGGATTAAGAGGTATACCCCGACGATACTCTGATTATCCTGATGCCTATATTCTATGAAACATTATTTCATCAATTGGTAGATTAATTTCTCTAGTTAGAGTATTTTACTTTGTTTTTATTTTATGAGAAAGATTTGTTGTTAAACGACACTCATTAACTCCACTTAATTTAGCCTCCTCAATTGAATGATTACAAAAACTACCTCCAGCAGAACATAGATATAATGAACTTCCAGCACTAACAAACTTCTAATATGGCAGAATAGTGCTTTGGGTTTAAACTCCAACTATAAAGATTAAATCTTTTTTTAGAAATTGCAACATGAAAAACTCTTTTGCTTCAAGATAGAGCTTCTCCATTAATAGAACAATTAACCTTCTTTCATGATCATACTCTTCTAATTTTAATTATTATTACTATCCTAGTTGGACAAATATTATTTTCCATATTATTTAATAAATTTACTCATCGATTTCTTCTTGAGGGTCAACTAATTGAAATAATCTGAACTATTCTGCCCGCTTTAATTCTAATCATTATTGCACTACCTTCCCTTCGTCTGCTTTATATTTTAGATGAAAATTTAAATCCTATAATTTCTATTAAAAGAATCGGGCATCAATGATACTGATCATATGAATACTCAGACTATAAAAATATTGAATTTGACTCTTATATAATCCCCTCTAATAATTTAAACCCATTTAATTTTCGCCTTCTTGATGTTGATAATCGATTAGTTGTACCCTTCAATACTCAAATTCGAATTCTAACTACCTCAACTGATGTAATTCATTCCTGAGCTTTACCATCTCTAGGAGTTAAAATTGATAGAACTCCAGGACGCTTAAATCAATCTAACTTCTTTATTAATCGATCAAGAATCTTATATGGTCAATGTTCAGAAATTTGCGGAGCAAACCATAGATTTATACCCATTGTTATTGAAAGAATTAGCCCAAAATCTTTTCTAAACTGAATTCAATCTCAAAACTCATTAGATGGCTGAAAGCAAGTAATGGTCTCTTAAACCTTTCTATAGTAGAATAGCACCTACTTCTAATGAAGAATTTAGTTAAACTATAACGTTAGCTTGTCAAGCTAAAATTATTATTAATATAATAATTCTTAATTCCTCAAATAGCACCTCTTAGATGAACTATCTTATTAATTTTCTTTTCAAGACTACTCATCCTTTCAATCATTTTAAATTTTTACTCATTTATCTATTCACCAAAATACAAAATAAAATTTAGTAAAACCCTAAGAATTAACTGAAAATGATAGCAAATTTATTCTCTTCTTTTGACCCTTCAACTTTCCCATCCTTTTCAATAAATTGAATTAGATCTATTCTACTTATTATTATTCCATCAACCTTCTGATTAATTCCTTCCCGCTGAAGAATAATTTGAATAAAACTAATTACAATTATACACAGTGAATTTAAAATTTTAATTAAAACCCCTAGATTTAAGGGAAGAACTCTCTTTTTTGCAAGATTATTCTCTTTTATTATACTAAATAACTTTCTGGGTTTATTCCCCTATGTTTTTACTAGATCAAGACACATAACTTTCACTCTTTCATTAAGACTACCCTTATGACTCAGATTTATTTTATTTGGATGAATTAATAATACAATTCATATATTTGCCCACCTTGTTCCCCAAGGTGCCCCTAGAGCACTCCTCCCCTTTCTTGTTATTATTGAAACTACAAGTAATATTATTCGACCAGGAACTCTAGCTATTCGGCTAACAGCTAATATAATTGCTGGACATTTACTGCTAACTTTAATAGGAAACTCAGGACCAAGATTAAATACACCTATTTTAACTATTTTAATTTTTGCCCAAATTTTACTTTTAACCCTTGAATCTGCTGTAGCTATTATTCAAGCCTATGTCTTTTCAATCCTAACAACTTTATACTCTAGAGAAGTAATTTAATGAAACAAAACCACCCATTCCACCTTGTAGATCAAAGACCCTGACCATTATGTGCATCTTTCAGAGTTTTTACAATACTTATAGGAACAATTAAATGATTTCATCTATATAATAGAGATTTATTTATTTTTGGGACTATTTTAACTATCTTAATTTCTCTCCAATGATGACGTGATATTATTCGAGAAAGAACCCTTCAGGGACACCATACTTTAAAAGTAACAAAAGGATTACGATGAGGAATAATTCTATTTATTATCTCCGAAATCTTTTTCTTTTTTGCATTCTTCTGAGCATTTTTCCATTCAAGCCTTTCACCAAGAATTGAACTAGGAATAACCTGACCCCCAAAAGGAATCAAACCCTTTAACCCCCTAGAAATCCCTCTATTAAACACATTAATTCTTTTAACCTCAGGATTAACTATTACTTGAGCTCATCACAGATTAATAGAAAATAATTTTAACCAAGCTCTTCAAGGGCTTACTTTAACTGTAGCCCTAGGATTTTATTTTACCATTCTTCAAGGATTTGAATATCTAGAATCTCCATTTTCTATTGTGACTAACCTGACCCCATAAAATATGACTGCTGCTTAACATTTTTAGTCCAGATTGTTGGGCATTTTTATTTTAGACATTAGAGCATTGTTTTATTATATAACTTTGAAACATGAGATGTCAGTATTTTTTTATTAGTACCACTTACTTCATTATGTCTCAAACATTGATTCAATAATTTTGTTGTCATGACATAAAGTGATTAGGGAGCAGGCAGCAGTCATTGACTTGTTATTGGATAAAAGTAATCAAGAGCATTAAATGTGGTTTACGTGTTTAGTAATAGGTGTTCAATCTGTCCCTCATTAATAGGTACAGGGCATCCTAAAATCAATGCAACAAATTTTAACAGTGTTTCTATTTAATTGTTTTAATTTTATGTCCAAAAATATAACAAAACAGCCATATAGAGAAAGATCTAAAAACGCCCCATTATTAACATACAATTTCATTACTAACATACAGACATTATAATTTCAAAATTGATTTTATTTTACAGAAAAATATTTTTTTTATACAGAAATTAACAATCAAATAGCTGTTCTAAGAATATTAAAGTAGTTTTGAAAAAACTTTTATCAATTGGGAGTGATAAAGGTATTCATTGTGTAACCCAAAATTATGAGTTTCCCTTAATAGCTTTGAAAATAACTTGACAACCATTGGAAATATGAAAACAACACAAGATGTAATTTTTTTGCCAGAAAGAACAAGGATTATATATTTCATAGTAGTCAGTAACACACTTAAAGAAAAATTGGAGTGGAAATAGGTCACCCAAGCCTAGAAAATATGACCCTCTATTGATAATTCTATCTAGGTACATAGATCATAATGTGTATCACATACCTACTCCTAGTAAGAAAAAAACAGGTTGAGTTATATGAACACAGGTTTTTGAACCTATGTTCATATAAACTTTCTACTATATTTTTAGTTCCTTTTCACATTATTACACTGTTAAAATTTGTTGCATTAATTTCAGGACACCTTGTATATGATCATTATTTACACTCTTAATTAATTAAACACAAAAATTCTAGCCATAGTCAGTCTGGACACTTAAGGTGAGATAGGATGCATAAGGCAAATAAGAAACATTCACTGACCTGAAGAGGTCGAAACAAAGCAGAACTTGTGCTAAAAGGCCTACAGTTCACTCTGGCATGCCCCAAAAACCAACGCAAGGTGCGAACCCCCATGGCCAGATGATACAAAGGGCTCAACACTTTAAATGAGGAAAAACAAAATGTTAATTTACCTGGGTATCTAAACAGTCCAATAAAATATTCATATCACATTTATTATACTTCACAAATCTACACTTTTCAGTTTCTGAATAGCTACTGATGTGATTGTACCAACGGTTCAGGTGGATAAAACTTTCTATGGTTTTCTGATCCTTGATACATTTAAACAAGTAACTATCAGCAGTTGTGGGCTGACAGCTGCACAAGTAACTTTGGGTTGACAGGTAGTTATTTAAGTAAGGATATAATTCTTCTTTAAGCGGTTGATGAAATGGAAATCCATTAGAACCCTGAAGTATGTAATAGGTAAATGAGTTATTTGTTCCTCAATACACAAGGGGGAAAGCAAGTCGGGAACAACAAGAATTTCAATATGAAATAATCTGATAACTTCATTAACAAATTTATGTGCCAATGCAGACAGGGGTACCTATTTAATATCTTATTTACATGCATATGAGAGCATGGTGAACACAGGTCACCTTTTCGATATTTAGTATAGCTATAAAATATGGGGTGTTCATAAGAAAGTTTCATCTAGATGGCTATGAATTTTTGAGAGAAAGGAATAACATACTCAAAGACTCAAAATAAATGGACTTGTGATGATTCATCCTTTTCTTTTAACATTTCACAGCCTACTAGATGCCATTTTTAAATGAAAACTCACTATAAGGATCATTATTAGTTCACATGCATTTATATTTTGCAAATAAGCAAGAAGGTAACTACATAAGTTTTAATTTGACATTGTGATAGTTAACTTTAAAACATATGAAAACTTCACTGATGCTAACCTGATTTCTTGATGACAAACTTATGTTCATAGAGTGGTTAAAAAAAGACAGAAATCCTTGAAAAATTATGTCCATCAAATAAAGCTCAATCAAGCTGTAAACCTTGGTGTATAAACATACCTCAAGTTATTATTCAAAACTATGTTGTTATTCAAAACTAAGTTGTTATTCAACACAAGGTCAAGAGCAGTAGGTAATCTGATTAGAAATTTGTGAAAAATTTTTCTTTATAGATGTTAAAAAATTTAAAATATGTAACTTCTCAAGTGGTGCAGCTGATAAACTTATGATTGCAGTTAGCTGCGCCAGAGTAAACACCAGTGTACTCTGAACTTGCCTAGTAAAACATGCTTGGCAGTAATGGCACTGAATGTGTTAAGCTCAAAATTTGCATCCCAAACAATTTAAAAATAGGGAAATAGGAAACTTAAACCAATATTGACTATAGATGACTTGAAGGAAAAATTAATTATGTTATAGATGTAACAATTTCGACTATTTTAACTTTTGTCCACATAATTTTCTAGCCCTAAATTCTGGGTGTCATTACTTTCATTTATATATATAAATATTGAACTAAGAAAGAAACTTATAGATTGCAAGAGTAAATTAACAAAAAAAAATACAAGGATCAATTTAACCTAACCAATGGGTTTGTCTGGCCCTCCTTCTGGCTTTCATTGGGTATCAATTCTTCTTCCTTAAAAACCAGCCAATAATATGATCAACCAGATTGGAAGAATAATAAACACTTTAACTTAGTGAGGACCTTGATAAGGACTGAGGATGCTTAGGTATTCTTATGACCTCTTAAGTTATTTGAACTTGACTAAAATTAACAAAAATAGTAATACTTTTAGTAGTGGTCATCTTGGACATGTCATTGCCAACCATTTGGGTATCACTCTCTGATAACTCTCCACAGCTCTTTTTTGTCTAGTTCTTGTTTACTTTGACCCTGGCTTGGATATGATTAGACTATATTTTTTTTTATTATGACTTCTAATAGTTCTAATGAACCATTGACTGAACTCTAGATCATTTTATTCAATTCTTTGATATAAACTTTCAGGACATCCTGCACCCTAACCTGTACAAGTCATTAGAAAGGAGCTAAGATTATTTCCTAATAATGCTAATAAGGAATTGTTGAGAAATGTCCTGGGATTTCTGGGTAAAGAATAAAAGGACAAATATGTTGGGATTTTTTTACTTGATAACTACTTACCTTTTCTTTGCTTTCTTTGGCAGCTTTTAACTTTCTAACCAAATCGCCTTGCTCTCTAATTTGTTGCTCTAATTCTGATTTTGTGGACATATTTTTGCTTTAGCAGACACAGGTCAGGAGACACTTTTCTAAAGTTAACTATACAAATGAAGTTATCTATACAACTGCACATGGAACATACAACCTCCAAATTAAAAGCACAGCACAATTTTGCTATTAAGGACAAAGCTGATGCAATATGTTTAGTAACGTGAAACTGAACTTGAATAAATTAAAAATTTGAAACCCGAACGCATATGTTCGATCATCACCCGAACCCGAACAGCAGAACGATTTGATGACCGCTCTGCACCCCGCTCTAATGTGTAATTTTTGACAACCAGGCGTTTTGTTCAATGAGATAGTAGGAAATGGAGCGCGTCGACAATTACAGACATTTCCAAAAAGTCCACCATGTTTGTCGATCTCATTGGTGACGCATATTTGAAAGTACCAAACAAATGAGGATATTTTCCTAAAACTGGTCCCGTTTTATGGCCGGAAGTCCACCATCAAATGCGATTTTGAAACATATGATATGACATACAACTTTAAGTGTCGTCACTTTCTGTGGGTTTTTCCGCCATTTTTCTGTGACTTACTGCTAAACACTGAGCACAAAATTAATGTGAAACAGCACAATATCTCTATACGGGGTATTCATTTAAAACTTCATCTAGCAGGCTATGAAATTTTGACAGAAAAGGATGACGTAATCAAAATAAATGGACTTTTCTTTCTCCATCCTTTTCTTTTGACATTTCACCGCCAACTAAATGAAGCTTTTTAATGAACACCCGTTATGTATTGTACCAAGCTCATTGCCGTCTGAAAGTCGCAAGTCTAGGAGGGAGGATTAGAAGTACCAAACAAATGCCAATATTTTCCTAAAATTTGTCCCGATTTTTTGTGTATCTGTTCACTCAATTCGCAAATTTCAATTTCGTATCATTTGACTGAAAACGTGACTTCCTGCCGAAATTGCTGCAATTTTTGAGTATCCAATTGATCAAAAAGATAGAAAAAACTGTGAAACACGAGGATATTTATTCAAAGATATAATATTCTAGTTTTTCTTAGAACAACCGACAACCATCGAGCATGAGATATTATAGAATGTATGTTTTTTTCTTTTAGAATCCATTTAAAATACATATTCATTTAGGCTGAGAAAATGACATGAAAAATTAGTCAATTCCTTAGCTTGTTAGAAAAATATCTATTTCAAATGGATCATAAAAAACTTTGAAATATTTGGAATTCAATAAAACGTTTTCTTGTTTTCTATATAAGAATTCACGAACAACGTATAACTCATTCACTTATTTTTGACATTTCGTTACCTTTAAAATCTCCTTTCAGCATATGTTGAGAATATACGATAAAAATGTCAATCAGATTTCCAGTGCCTACTTGATGTCACAATAACAAGGATCTCCCCCGCTGATGGGTCATCACGTGGTAGCGGGGGTGGTGTTGCCATCGCCGCCGGGGCGAATGCGATTCGTCTACGGGGTTAGTCCCACCATTGTATATGAACCCCAAGTAAATCAATGAATGGATAGTTCGGTCCCTCTCTGCCAGAGGGCCATGGGGACCCTGTCAATCCTGTCAACTTCATGGGGGACCATAAACTTGGCAACGGTGGAAATGTTACGGCAAAAGTAAAAATAACCACAGCTGTATACCCTATTCAAATAAAAACAAAATTTCTACTTCTCTACTGCATTGGGAGAACAAGGATGGATTTATTCTACAAATATAAAGTCATTATAAAAACTACTAATTTTGCAGACGTAGAGAAAAATATATGCCTTTTTGTTTTGTCATTATTATTTATTAAAGTTTGGTTATGTAGTGTAGCTATAAGTATTTGTGATATGTTATTTTACTTTCTTTTTTTGGCAAATGACGGCCACAAAGAACAATGAGAAAGGATGACCTTTAGTACGTACTGTCGCCCCATTCATTTAAGTTATCCTATACCCAGAGCCATAGTTACAATGGGGCAGCCAGGGAACCCCGGCTTCAGAGCCCAGCATGAAGTATCTCAATGGATAGTGAATATTGTGATTGTATAGTAGTACGAATGCGATACACTCCTTGGTACCGGAGCTATCAGTATATATCTCAGCACTACGTGTGCAATATGGGATTCTGGATATGCACCGTTATTGCTCAGCTCACAGGGCATGCAAGTCCAAGTGCGAACCATCTGGAGAAAGGTACTACCCTTGATAAAAAACTGATTAAAAACTAGCTGAAATATCCAGCTTTTTTGCTCCAATATCCATAAGATTTAAAGATTCCCTGAGTTTTCGCGCCATTAGATTCACTCACTTCTCTGTTTACCACTGTTTTAACTAGTTTTAAGTAACGGCAGCAGGCGAAGACATTTTGGTACTTATTGAGTTATTTATCGGCTGCTTCATTAATTAGCCCAAATATCGAGCTTTTTTTGCTCCAATATCCATAAAAATGTAGAAATTATGAATTGTAAATAAAAAAAACTGTGACATACCATGACAAATAGGACTGCAGGCAAAGAGAGCAAGAGGAGCATTTCGTAGATCTTTGTCTAGCTGACGTGAAGTCAGTATTACGTAAATTACAATTGCAACAACGCCGGAAATTAAACGGCCTTGAAATATTTGTCTAAAATGATGATGTCACTAGGCTCCAGTGACATCTAGTGAACACCATCATAAGTGCCATTGACTTACTATTAGATTTAAATACAGTAGTCCCACCTATTAGCTGATGCCAAATCTTAAAATCCACGCCGCAAGGGATACACACCTCTCCTAAGGATCATTCTTCTTCATTGTCTTTGAGGTCCTAAATATCGGGTTAATTTGGAGGGTATAAAGTGGATAATTATTCCGTGACTTTTCATTTTCAATACGAAAAACCAGACGATGGTATAGCCAAACGCACATAATTAATAAATTATATTTCAGATAAAATTTAGTATTGTTAGGATGCCAGCAAGGTTATTATTGTTTACACGACACCAGCAAAGGGCCTTTAAAAAATAATAATAATAAAATATGGAAAAGTGATTTTCACTTTTCTCAGGAACATGGTCGTAGCCACGGGGGGCAGGGTGGGGCACTTGTCCCCCTGGCTCAAAAAAAAATGAAAAAATGTAATTAAAAAAAAGAGAGCTCTGGCTGCCTCCATGCTCAGAAACCTGAAATATAAGAACGGCGGACGTTAACTTATTGCAATAAGCCAAGCGGCCCACCAGAGACGTATTGACAAGTAGACGATTTCTTATCAAAAATGAAAAAAAAAGAAACTAAGCAACACAGTGCAGAAGAGGAAAGATTATAGCAAGATGTAGACGGTCTAACAGAAAACTACTATAATATACTACGTTCCAACTTCTCTACTACTAGATCTTCTCTACAAACACTTCAATGTTATTGCCAAACGGATATAATTAATAAATGCTAGTTTAAATGCGATAAAATTTAATATTTTGGGGATGCCAGTAAGGTTTTATTGTTTAAGACAAAACCTGCAAAACGCCAAAAAAAACTCGAATAGTTATAAATTAAAAAAGACAATTTTCAGTTTTCTCAGGAATCTGAAATAAAATAGCGGCGGACGTGAACTTTTCGTGGTAAGCTCAGTGGTCCCCAGAAACCTACTTGACGGGTACACGATTTCTTACTAAAATTGAAAAAATAACAACAAAGGAAACTAAACTAACGACGCAGTGTAGAAGAAAAAAAAATCTGCCAGGTCGCTGGGATTCTCGATATTATCGTAAGCGAAACATTACTATAATTTACTAAATGTTTCAACTTCTACAACTACTCGACAAATACTTAATTGCCGCTATTCTCCTGCGTCTGCAAAGTATCAGCTATCTGCGAGAAAATGGCCCCTCAGGAAAAGGGCAGAGGTGGGTTGAGTGTGTTGACACTATATGGCACAACCGAAAGAAACCACCATGAAATTTTCGTAGACGGGCAATAAGCGATTTAATTGTTTTGACACTAATTAAAAATAATTAGCGCGGCGGACATAAAACGGAATTCAAAGAAGGAAAAAAAATACGAATTGGCGATAATCAGAACGGCGTAGCCCAGGATTGACTTCTTTCTCGCGGTAAAATTCAAACTTTTCTGTCTTCCCGTTTAGGTAGTCCCATCTCGAGTTCTCTCTAACGCATCTCTCTAGGTCATAACTCTCGCGAGTTCAAAACGCGTCTCTCTCTTACCGAAGATCCTCGGAACCATCCTCTCGGTCCTCAAGCCCGAAAAGGGCTTGAGGCTATATGGCGCTCCCCACAGCGCAGACATAAATTTAGAAAATGAGCTTTTCTGGAAAATCTGCTTGAAGAAGGAAATTGAAAATGATGCTCTTTAAAATGACACCTCACATGAGATAGTTTAATTGACAATTAAAGCTTTTTATTTAAATTGACTTTTAATTTATTGGCCCAGTCAATTAAGACATAAAGTGCTCGAATTTACATTCAACGGATGAGAAATATTAAAAGCTCAAGCTGATGAGAGAATAAGAGTTTAATTTCAATTAACGATATTCGCGAAATCGCTTTAATTACTAAACGGGTTACGCACAGGTCCGAAACCATTTCAAGGGCCATATACCATTAAAAGGGCGCCTTCGCAGGTTAAAGAAGAAGGGCAATTGTAGGGGTTCAAGTTTTATGGCCGGAATTCCCAAGAAATTGTAAAAGTGCCTGTCCAAAAACTAACAAAAGAAATGCTTTTCGATGAAAATTAAAAATACTGCAACCATAGTGCATTCAGGACATCGCCTGGGGCTGGTTTATACAGAAAACAGAAAAGTTCAATAAGTTAAAGCTTAAAAGCTTCAAAAAATGGCTCACAGAGTTGCCATGCTGTCACACATGAACTCATATGTATATAAAGAGTTCAGTTTGCACAACAGTAGAAACAGGATGAAAACGTGATAATTGGCCTGAGCAAATAATGCTCTTTAAAATGGCATTCAAATGACAGGTAAATTATTTTTTATTATTAAACTTAATTAAAACTTTTTAACAAAATTGACCTGTGACTAAAAAGTTAAAAATTCGATTGCAGAGTTGTCAAGTACAACACATAAACTCGTATATAAAATGGGAGTTTAGTTTGCAAAACATTATATAGTATGAATCAAGTAAAAGAAGGGTTTGGAGATGTATCGAAGGTTTTCGTAGAGGAAAATTTCCAACGTGGAAAGTTTCCGCTTATACGACTCTAGACGCAACACACCAATATGTCAAACATGTTGACGTTGACACACGAAGGCGGATATGATAAGGTGCGTTCAGGTTTTAGCAGCTCAAAAGCCAAGTTTTTAGCGCAAATTTGAATATGACAATGAACATATAAGAGATTTCAGGTTCGGCGCTTAACAGTTTGATTAGCATTGCTAACTAGCGCTTGTCTCTGTGAACAAGCCGTTTTATTGATCTCTTCGTCTACAGCCGCCCGGTTTTCACGTTGTTGCGACTCCCTTTTGCATTTTTCAATTAAGCAAATACAGAAGATAAAATTATAATTCTGGGACAAAAATACGCAAATCCGCCGACTCTTGATCTACTGCTTCGAATTTGGTAACTAAAAATCTGTGCTACGACTACCAAGTCTTCGTTTACTTATGTAGATAAACGTTTGCTGCGAATATCGATATACACGTTTGATTTCCTTCACAAACCGACGCCTGCCTATATACTGCATACCGCCTTTTAGTTCTGCGTTTTCTTTATAATTAATTGAAAAAATACAGCCTGCCTTTGAGTCCATTTACACTGCAACTAAGCATATCTACGCCATTTTAGTTGAGCATTAAAAAATAAAACTTCATAGAAACCGTAAAAAGTGACTTACAACATGGTAGCTAAAACCTTTTCTCATACATCACAATCCCAGTTTCCTACGTATATTCGGCAAACTCAAACTACTGTACCTTGCTACCCTGTTATCAAAGACAAATATCTACAATTTTCACAGAAAGACGATCAGCATTATGGGAGACAGAAGTACAGAAAGGGGCTCCCGTGTTTATGTAGGAGGCCTTGAAGAAGGTATCAAGAAAGAAGATCTTCAGGAGGAATTCGAAAAATTTGGCAAACTGAACAATGTTTGGATTGCCCTTAATCCACCTGGCTTTGCATTTGTAGACTTTAGCAGTCCTGCAGATGCAGAGGCAGCATGTGATAGTCTCAATGGAATTGACCTTCTTGGATGTAAGCTGAGAGTTGAAATTGCCAGAGAAAGATCCAGAGGAGGTGGAAGAGGTGGAGGATTCCGAGGTGGAAGAGGACGTGGTGGTGGTGGAGGAGGTCCCAGGAATTATGATGGTGGGTTCAGAGGCAGTCCAGGAGGTGGTGGCAGATTTGATAGAGGAGGTGGACGTGGAGGGGGTTTCCGTGGCAGTAGACAAGATGGCGGTGATCGTTATGGAGGAAGAGATTTCAGCCGAAGGAGTGATTTTGGGGACAACCAAGGGGGACCACCAAGGAGATTTGGTGGAGGCAGGGGTGGTGGAGGAGGTCAAAACTACCGCTCCAGGTCACCAATGGGAGGCCCAAGGCACTAGATATAAGTTTAAGGTGTTGCTTTTGTGTAAAGTTCAGCTGCAGAGCAGTGAATCTAATCTGTAATTTGTAATTATAAGGTTTTTTTTTTGGTGAACCATATGTATATTTCATAATACTTTTTTCATTGTACTTTTGGTTGTTATTTAAATTATGACCACATTGGTTGTTATTTAAATTATAATCACATTGGTTTTACTTTTTGTTACAGCACAAAATTGTATTAAAGTTAGTTTTAAGTTCAGAAAATGCTCTCTGATCACCTAGCCATTAAATTTGAATGTTTTAAAATTAGAAGTTGGAAAAATTTTGGTTTATTATATAATCAAATGAAGAGTTGTGATTCATTTTAGGTATTAGTTTCAGTAAAGTGTACCTATACAATGAATAAAGGATTTTGAAAACTGATATAAAGTTTTAATGTATTGAGAAATATTGTTAGAGAGTGGGCCTATACAATCTACAATTCCTGGTAAGCTGGTATTAACGATATGCCTACCTATTTTTATAAACTTAGGTTGGTTATACTGTATATCTGGGTTAAGGATGAATAAATTATGCGACTTGGACAAGCTTCAGGTCTTAACTTGAACTGAGGAGAATAAAGTAAGTGGGTTGTTGGTTTTGTTTTAACTGCGTGAACTTGGGCTCATAGAAGGACAATGGACACGGCAAGGATCTGCTTATGCTAAAATCTACTACACCACTTTTTTGTTCTTCCAAATATATTTTTTTTTAATTCTTCAATCA
This sequence comes from Taphrorychus bicolor, assembly GCA_951812265.1. Taxonomy (NCBI): domain Eukaryota; kingdom Metazoa; phylum Arthropoda; class Insecta; order Coleoptera; family Curculionidae; genus Taphrorychus; species Taphrorychus bicolor. The sequence goes on along the minus strand of OX638302.1, from coordinate 27,955,376 downwards.
ATTGTAAAGGAAAAAGATCTTATGTATATAAGTGCGATCTAATAGATACTCCTCTGAATAAATATACAGGGTAAGTCATAATGGGTGGTCGAAACTAAGGGGGGGTTTCATACTTTTATGTTACCTATTCTTAGGCTAAGTTAGAGGGGTGTTGAAGTTAGAATTTCAAAATGCATATGTCTTGATTATTCCTAAAGCGTAAGAGATATTGAAGTGCTCTGACGATGACATTATGTCAGGGGCCACGCAAACACAGCGGATTTCAGGCCAAAAACGGGGCCAATTTTAGGTTTATTTTTTAAGTTTTAATTGCACATAGGGGCAAAGAATGTAGGAGTAGACATTATTAATCAATTAAGAGGAACTGTCACTCACATATACAGGATGGCTCATTTAACTTGATACAGGCAAATGTCTGCAAAACTATTAATTTTAGGAAAAAGTGTTGCAAATAATAGTTGCTCGACGTCGAGGCGCAAATAAGATGCCAGCAAGATTACTACCTAAGGTGACGCCATCAAAATAACATCAAGGTCAATTTAGATTTTTCAAAACAGAAACCATTAATTTTTATTATGGCATATTAACCACTCTACATCATTTCAAAAATTCAAATTAAAAATTGAATAACTATATATCTAACAATGATCCTTTTATTTTAATAATGTTTAAAATGGTTTCCACCAACTGCGACACACTAAATCAATTCGCTTTATAAGGAATTAATGACATTTAATAAGAGTTTCTTTACTGACAACTGTACAAGAATTTTCAACTGACTCCATCATATTTTGCGGTGTGTAGTAGGTGCCACCTGATACAATGTTTCTCTAAAATAGCCCCACAAAAAAGTCTAGAGGTGTCGAATCAGGTAAACTTGCAGGCCAAGCAACGGAGCCGCCTCTTCCGATCCACCGATCAATATATTTTTTTTAATTTTATTTCCGTTAAACTGCTGAAGGAAATACAAAAAACTTTTTAAAGACAACACAGAGGCTTAAGTTCTATCAAAATCGGTAAACAATTACGGGGTGTTCTACTTAAAATTATACATTTTGGAATACCCTGTATTTGCGTTTTCCTTAAATAGGTCCTTCTGTGCAGAAGTTACAAAGAAGGATCTACGTTAGTAACACTGTGTTTTCGACTGAAGTTTGCGAGATTCATCGCTGTTTTAAAGTAAAATAAACCTTTCTAAAAGGGGTTATAAAAATTGGTTTTCTATAAAAGTTGCTTATATCATTAAATAGGGTTTTATTTGCAGTAATGAAAATTATAGATTTCAAGTTGAAAAAAGAAAGTTGACCTGGAAATAAATAAACTTGATGAGGAAATCTAAGTTAAAAATATGTACAAGAATGCGTCCCAGAAAAGTAATATGTATGCGAGTAAATTGGCGGATTGGGACAAAGGCAGCAATAAAGTACCTCTACTACAATCTCTTCGCCGACGTTTCGTTTAATTAAACACTAAACTTCATCAGGGCTCGGGATCATCAGGTATATTGCTCGTATAGTCATAAATGACTTGCTCTATAAATGTTCATTTATGACTACAAGCAATGTATCTGATTACTTCGAGCCCTGATGAAGTTTAGTGTTTAATTAAACGAAACGTCGGCGAAGAGATTGTAGCACTTATTGCTGCTTAGTCCCAATCCGCCAATTTACTGCCATACATAAGTTAGAAAAATTGCTCTTAAGCAAATGGATTATCCTGCAAAGACTGTGAAAAACTTACAGTACTATGTTGGCAAAATTAAATATTCAAAGCAAGGTTGCACGTTTTTTCCCTCATATGCTTACATGAATAAATATTTTATCTATATGTACTTACTTAAAAACATTTAATACTTCAAAGTGAGTTAGTATACTAGGCGAAACGTTTTCGAAATGTACATTTCTATCTATATTACAGGCGTGCTTTGAAAGGTAATCGGAAAAACATTTTTCCTCTCTCTTGATCCAGGGCCTCCTGTCGTCTTGTATCTGATATGGTGATACGTGGACATGCACTTTAATTCCTACAAAAGTACGAAAGTTGTTTTTAATTAATTAATCAGCAAAACTTATTGAAAATGTGCGCACCTAAAGAACAGAGCGTGTCCAACACAGCCTCATCGTTCACCCAGGTATTTCTTCCACCGGAGTGGCCGCCATCCAACCAATACAAGTCTGTTATCCGGTTAATAATACCTAAGATTTCTTCATCAGGTTGTATAGTTTTGTAGTAGTGGAACTCGTACAAAAACTGATTTAGCACCACGCATCCTTTACTGAAACCCACTATTTGCAGACCAAGATTTTCCAAACCCTACAGCGCAATTATGCAAATAGCAATACAAATAATTACCCGGGAATACTTCCTTACATCTTCTGAGCCAGCACTAACTATTTCTTCTAGATCTTGCAACTTCTCAGACACTTTCTTAATCAAACAACTCAAATGTTTTAGAGAGCAGTAATTTTCGGTATGATCAGGTACTCCCAATTCGTTACTTTTCACAAAATTTTGAAAGCAACTGAAGGTCTTGTAGCCCATGCTAGAAAAACTGAGTGTCATCTTCTGAAGCTAGTGACTGGGCTGCTAAATGTACCTACCTTGAAGGTTTTACAACCAAAACATGATTCTCTGGAAACTTATTTTGAAGTTTAAGGGCCGTGTCTTCCAAATTCCACTGTTTATGGCGTTTGTTATCCCTATGTGCCTCCATATTTTCGATGTAGTCCTGATGAGTTGATTTTGAGACATGGGGATCATTTTTAGAAAAACTACAATCTGGAAGGATCTGCAAAGTCTGAGGTCCACGATAATGAAATCATTCAATGGTACAAGGGACGGGATACGACATTTCTGCGTTTAAGGATACATGCCTTCACTCTAACTTTTTGTGTTGGGTTCTGTTCACTCTACCCAAGTAGTGAAGTATACAGGGTGTTCGGAAATGACGCGGTAAAAATTTGGGGAGCTGAATATACGCTAAAAAATAGACAAAAAACTTCATATAAACATAGATGCGCAAATGAACCTTAAGGGAGCTAGGGCCGCTTAAATGGCGGACCTTAAATGGCTAACCTGAACTAACCTGGACCCTGAAGATGGTTTGTTATCGATACAAACGAAACGGCGTAGGATAACGTCATGAAATTTTGTACGTTCACTCAAGTCGAATTCAAAAACTTTAACGAAATTAAGAAATTCAGCTTAGTAGTGTGTTAACCAAGACCGGTTTAGCGCCTTTCTGATCATAACATTTTTATTGGCACCTCTTTATGCAGTTTGAATACATTAGCTGAAAAAGCATTGTTTTCTACATTAAAACGATGCTCTTGGTAGATTTCTTAAAAATGCCCCATTTTCGAGTAAAATGGGTTTTAACTACTTTTAACACTGTCAGTTGTTATTGTAAAATGGAAAATAAAAATAAACTTTATCATGCAAGTTTGCCCGATGGAGATGATAGTGAATTACTCGACCAAGAACAACTTTTTAATATAGAAAGTAATGCTATATCAGCTCTTGCGTTCCAACTGCAGGAAAATTTGTTGACAAAAAGTTAAACCGGTCCCAGTTAACACCCTTCTAAACATTAAAATTACCCAATTCGGTTTAAAAAATTAAGTGAATCTACAAACTTGTATGACCTTATCTCACGCCGTTTCGCTTATATCGATAAAAAACCATCTTCAGGGTCCACCTTTTAAGCGGGTTCAGCTCCCTTAAGATCCATTGGCGGCCCTACCTATATTTTTTTGTATATGAAGTTTTTTGCCTATTTTTTAGCGTACAATCAGCCTCTACATTTTTTTGCATGCATAGATAGTCAGTTTTTGGCATAGTAATGATATTTTTAGTTTAATACACCTATCAGTAGCTATGATTTCCATTCTTCCAAATTGTATTTTTTTTTTTGGATATTGACGCAATTATTCATAGTGCAAGGCAAAATTCTTACTTGTACATCTCCGGGAAAAAATACCAAGACTCGTCGGTTTTTGCTAAAATCATTTAATGGCTGGGTGTATACAATGTCATTTTTTCTGTTATCAAATCCTTCGACCTGGCACAACCTCAGAGGGTTTTGTCTTCCCACATGTTTCTCTATTGACATTATATTGCAGTATCGAGACGATGTGGTGCTAAGAAAATCATTTAATTTTGAAACGCCTCTCATAGCGGGACCCCTTGACGGCTTTCATCTAAAAATACATTTAAATTTTGTAACGGCCAAAGAGAAAGATCTTTCAAAGAATTTTCGCAAAATCGATTCAGTTATGTGTATAGGCTTCCGAAGCGAGTACAACACACCGTTCTAAAAATAAAAGTCCATCTGCTTCCTTTCTGCATTAAAAACACCGCTATACGAAATTAGCTAAAAAAAAAAGTGATTTTTTTTATTATTCATTACAACTGACGAGCGGACAGATAAATTTCAGAATGTGTTTAGTTAATATTTGGAGTGCATAAACAAGTTACAGACCAAAATTAAGCAATGAACCATGGAAAATCGACAAGGTAGATCGACAAAGAGCATCTCTGGTTCCCGAACTCCTACAAGATACTATGTATCTAACCGTCCAAGAAGGAAAAATAGGGAGAAAATTAAAGACTGCTGTAGAAAAATGGTTGCTTTCATGTGTACTCAAGTTGGAGTTGGAGCTCTTATTATAGGATACACTATAATAGGCGCCGCCGGTTTTATGCATATTGAAAAAAGGTACATAATTTTATAACTATTTTTTTAAATCTGTTAAAATAGCTCTATTTTTGATAAGCAAATAAATTAAGTTACTAGTTCACAGTGAACAGAATACCGAAGCCTCCACAGTGACAACGCTAAGAAATAAGACTGTCAAGAAAATTTTTGCTACTGTGTTGAAAAACAACATATTCGACCATAAACAGTTTTATTTCGACATAGACCAAGTGCTAAAAATCCATCAGGGTGAGGTTGTAAAAATATTTAAGCATGGTAAGTAATCCACAAAACAATGTAAGTAGTTATCACATAACCAAGTTGAGAGACAATTGCATAGGATATGAGGAGCGACCAATGGAGGAAGTATGGAGCTTTCCAGGAGCATTGATGTTCTGCCTCAGCATTATCACTATGGTGGGCTATGGCAACATGGTACCGAAAACAAAGGAAGGCAAAATATTGACCATGGTTTACGCCCTTTTTGGAATACCCCTTTATATATTGTATTTTATGGTAAAATAATAAATCTGCTTAACTACCTGCTAGGCACTTTTCCGCGAAACAACTTACTTTTTTAGAACATGGGAAAAATACTAGCTGGAAGCTTTAAGTGGATTTATAGAAGGATGTATGATTGTTCGGTGGAGAAACGTGAAACCAATCCAAGGAAAAAAATGATTGTTCCAAGCACGGCTTGTTTATGGGTTATTTTTGTCTACATTTTAACTGGTAAACTCTTTAAATATTCTTTCTGTTAATAATTTTGTTCACCTAAGGAATCTATATTCGTTAGGTGCCATAATGTTCAGTGAATGGGAAAAGTGGAATTTCTTAGATTCAACCTATTTTTGTGTGACATCATTAGGGAAAGTGGGATTTGGCGATTTAGTTCTTGGTGCTGACGTCAATGCGTCAAAACACGGAAATCAAACAAAGTTAATAATCAACTTCATCTATATTCTTTTAGGTTTGTAGCCAAATCAAAAATGAAAATGAATATTTTCAGCAGTTCTCTGTTTTAGGGCTTGGTCTGGTGGCAATGTGTTACAATTTAATGAAGGAAGAGATAAGAGTTAAACTGAAGGAAATGAATGAAGATTTCAATCAGTGTTTAGAGGACACAAAAATTCGCTTGATGAGTTGCTGCTGCAAGTGTAAAAAGAAAAGACATTATTATGAAAACTATTAGCTTCTATAAAAAGTATTATTAAAGTTCTGAACCCAACAAAGGATATATTAATCACAATCAAGTGGTTATAATTTATAGGTATTTACATACGACCTTGGATTGGAAAAGAAAATAAGATTTACTTATTTTTGCCGGAAAATGTTTACTTTATGCTCCCAGAAAACGTCTTCTAAACTAAAAGAATAAACAAACAGATCCTAGTAGAGTTGGCAGTTCTTATAAATATACTGTACAATTTTGTAATAGATTAGTAGGTACCCAGTGATTAATGTGATCTTGCTAAATATATTTTAGATTTCTGGAAAATGTAAGCTCTTTGAATAGACTTCATTTCATATGCAAGTTTCTAAAAAAATTACCTTGAATAATACATTTCAAAAGTAGCACCCTCTTATTTGTGACTACAAAATTGCCATAATGGCACCAAACATTGTGTTTTTGACAACAATTCCAAACAAACAATTTATTACCATTTAGTAAATCGCAATCTTTTATTATTGATTGAGGCACTTTGGTGACCTATCACCCTTTTATAGGGAACTTTGTGATGCCTTTAATTCACCCTTCTCACTCTGTGCTCTCAAGCATAGGCCAAACAGAGAAGATGGTAGATATGGTATATTCGCATTAGTGAGCGCAACGAATATCGTAAAATTTATGGAGCTGTTCTAAAAAGTGGAGAGATTTGTGGAAAGAATACATAACTAATTCTTACTACATTTCTCATGTCAATATTAATGTTAGAAAATTCTGTGGAGGTATTAAAATTATGTTGACAACTTTGCATTTTTGGGTGGCCACTCTAGACCACTCTGAGAGTATTCCTGTCCTTTCATTCTTGTAGCACTCACATTTCTCAGAGCACTCTAGAGCTGCCCCCAAAAAACAATGTTAAAGATGATTTTTTTTATAAAATAAACCATTTTCATATAAGAAAGTTCTACACTATATCACATATTGGAAACCACAACAGCAAAATGCTTTGTTTCACCGAAAGGAAGAATTGATTTTAACCTGACTCAGATCATTGAGGGTAAGTTCTCATGGCATAGGTTCAATGTTCAATAGACCACAAAAAACCAAAAGAACAAACTGCAACATGATTGTCCAATATCACTTGTATGTATGTAAATAATTGTTTATGACATGGATGACAATGGACCTTTATTTGCAGTTTCACTTTTCTGTGTTCCTTGAAACTTGCCTTTATGGGAATGTACTCTTAGGATTTGATAAATCCTTGGAGAAACCTTAAACATTATCCAATCCAAGGAACATAACAATTAAAATAATTGGAGGATAACAATGTTTGCCTTATAGTTACATGAAAACCTGTCTTATTTTGAATATTTAACTCTTTTAGGCATACAAAAATTAATTTGTTCTGGAGGTGTTCCAAGCCCCACTTTAAAAAGCATCCAACAAAAGTGAATATGAGTCAATTAATCAATCGCTCAACTTTGGAAATAAGTCAAACAAGTTTCATAAGAATAATTAATATCTCTTATGAGATAAAGTATGAGTTTAAATATCTACTAGGGCTTGTATAACAATTTTCCAATTCTTAAAGTTAATAGGTATCAAAGATACCAACAATTACTGTGGATTTCTCAGGGGATTTCCTTCTTATCTTGATTTGAGCTGTGGAAAACATCAGGGTGCTATAATTATACCGGGTGTTGCATCGTCGTGCGGGACATAGGAAATCCCATGTAAATTTTAAAAGGATCTATTATTTGCTTCCCTAATTATTTTAGAGAAAAAATATATTTAGATTTTTTGAAGAACATTAAAAACTACAACTAAATAGACAACTTCAGACATTTTTTATTAACCCGCTTACGAATTATTTCCAATAACTTTTTAAGTATTTTGTCTTTTTTATCGCTCTGTATTTACGGACACCAGTAAGACTTGGCTATCAAACACTAAAACTTGATGAATGGCAGCTTTATTTGACAGCCAACTCTTACCTTGACTGGTGTCAGTGAATACGGGGCGATAAACAAAACAAAATATTAAAAATGTTACTGGCAAATAATTCGTAAACGGGTTGTTCAAAAATGCTTGAAGTTATCCTATTGGTTGCGAATTTTAGCGCTCTTTAAAAAAACTAAATACATTTTCTCACCAAAATAATTAGCGAAGTCAATAATTGAGCCTATCAAAATTTACAAGGGATTTCCTAGGTCCCGCCCAAGGATGCTACACCCAGTATATAAAGCAGCATACCTATTCTTTGGCCTTAATAGAAGTAGTAATTTTAAAAGTAAATAATTAATAGTATATTATAAACCAAGGTTGTGAAGTACATTATTATGACGCGAACGTCAAGTTTAAATCCCGAAGCGCGTAGCGCTGAGGGATCTAAGACGTGAGGGTCATAAGTAGTTCACAGCCGCGGTGTATATACGATTTTTTCCACTACTAGACTCGATAAATCTACAACAGAAAATTGCCTAAATTAGTAAGATAGCGCTCCGCATATTTTATTACTAAGAACAGGCGCGACTTCAATCTATATGGAGGCTTCCTTACCGCGGCAACCGATGAAAAACCGATAAGAAAAATGGTATTTATGACCATATCTTGGCGCCTAATGCTCCTGACAACTGACAGCTTTTATTACCGGTAAATAATCGGCCATAATGTGGTCATTATACCCCGCTTATGTTCAATTGTTTTATAAGCAAAACAAGAAAACCTACTTTACAGTCATTTTGCTGGCCTTTAACGATCCATATTAAAGCTAGTAATGGAAAATTTTTTTTATAGATTTTTGAAATCAGTGACTATATATATAATAAAAGATTTTAAGAAAAAGCAATCAAAATGTTTATTTTTAATTGACCCTTGTTAATTATTTTTAATTAACCCTAAAGCTATAACCCTTGTTTTAACAAGATTATTGAGTTAAATACAGAAGTAGTTATCTTAAACATACTGTGGTATTCCCTGCCACAGGTATTTTTTTTACTCCCTCTAACAATGAACTTAAAACTCATAAAAAAAGTAAACCTTTAAATTTAGATGACCTTTGCTTCTGGTTATGAGGCACAAAATTTATTGAATTAGAGAGGGGAGCATGGAGCTCCCACTCCCCAGCAGCGAAATCCCTTTATGCAGGAAGGCAGGTGAGGAAGTACCCATACCCAAAGGAAGTCTAGGAATAATGGCCTTGTAAATAAAGTCTTTCTTAGTAAAAATAGATATCGTTTAGTGTTTTGATTTTGCAACTAGGGGTAAGGGTTACAAAAATGTGATTGCTGTATAAAATAGCAATAGCTGTATCTCAGTAAAGCAGCATTTATCTAAAGAAGACGAAAATCTGAAAAAAAGGCTTACATTTAAATATGAACCTACGTGGATTCTGTGTTCTTAGTTCTTTTACTTTCGCTTCTTGCATTAATTAAAATCTGCTAAATAATACACCAACACAGAAAATTGAAATTAAAATTAGTTTCACAGTAAGTAAACAAACATGAAAACACAAAACAAAAAATATTCTCATAATTTTTCAATGTCAAATTCAAATATTTCTTGAGTAGACTAGCTGCCACTGTATTTGTTTGTTTTCCGATAATTAACTTGAGTTAGCAAAGGATAGACATATACTCAATACGCCCTAGTGTCTCTACAAAAAAATATTTCAGTTCGAGAGCATTTTCGGTTAACCATTCCAAAATCACTCTGGCAGTATATCTCTGTCCTTTGTTTCACAACAGTTTTAAAAAATTGGAATACTCCCTTAACGCTCTAGAGCGGCTACCCGAAAAGTCTATAAATAAGCCAAGAAGCTTTGCATATTTTATTATTTATTTTTGTTTACAATTACATTTAAGATTTTAATGATTTGATTTGAAAACAAAAAATTCTTCTTAAATTTAATTTACTCACAGATTTTAGAGCCTTTTTAGAAACACAAATAATGCAGAGGGAAAAACGAGCAAATGCGGGCAACCGCATGTCAAAACTATTGGATGAAGAAGAGGAATGCCAGGACGAGTTTTACAAACAAAACTATGGTGGTTTTGAAGAAACCGAATCCGACAACGAATATGAGTGAGTTTTGTTTTGATATCAATAGTACACATGTGAACTTTCCACACTCATTGTTCAATTTGTAGGGCTGAAGATGAAGGTGAAGATGTTGTGGATTCAGATTTCAGTATCGATGAAAATGATGAACCCATATCGGAGAATGAAGATGAAGAGAGTCAGAGGAAGAAACGGCGACTTGTGACTAAGGCATATAAGGTATAGGCATTGACTTATGGTATAGCTTTTATTATTTACAATTTATAATAATCTGTAAATGTTTATTTGACAGGAACCTGTGGCCATTCCAAAAGACAAACAAAAACCAAGGGTGAAGCCTTCCAGTCCTAGGTTAAGGAGTGATCCATCAGCATCATTAGATTTGTCAGGTACTTTTAATATAATCTAATGTTTCTGTAATGTGAAGCGAGTGATCACAGAGATTTTTCTTAGAGAGGAAATCTAAGAGAAAGTCCACTGTGGCCAAAACTGCTGAAACAGCACATAGAATTAAAGTGAGGGATTTGGAACTTAAGAAGAAGCCAAAAAAAATAAGAGAAGAGGAATGGATGCCATCGCAAGAAGAACTTCTAGAAGAGGCCAAAAGCACAGAGCGGGCTAATTTAAAATCATTGGAAAGGTATCAAAAGATGGAGAGCGAAAAGAAAACCAAGAGGATTGCAAAAAAGACATATTCTGGGCCTTTAATTCGGTATACTTCAACCAAAATGCCATTAATAGAAGAAATGTATGCAGAGAGTCACAGGTGAGGGTTTCTCTTTTGAAAAAATCCAAACTAAATTGAAATGAGCCGAATTTTAGCATTGAGGTCAAGAACGAGAGTGAGGATAAAGTTAAGGAGGAAAAGTGTTATGAAAGAACTTTTATCACATTACTTAATGACCCACATGATGTGGTATTCAAGAAAGTGTTCAATGTTAAACCTACTCCAATCCATCCTAAGAAACTTAAATGTATGGTTACAGGGTAAGATTTACTAATTAGCAATAATTATTATTGAGTTACCCAGTTGTAAACTTGACCTTTATTTTGCAGTTTACCTGCTCTGTATGTAGATCCAGTCACAGGGGTGCCTTACAGAAACAGTACTTGTTTCAAAGTGATTAGACACTCCTATTATCAAGAATTGGAAAAAAATGGAGACAAGTCTAATCCAATGGTATCAGATTTTGTTAAGTGGTTTACTAGAAATAAGGATAAATTAAGAAAAGAACTGATTATGCATGCTCAGAAAATAAATATTACCTCATAATGACATTTTTTTTTTATTTAAAATAAACAATTTCAATTTAAGGTGTATTGATGTTGTATTAAGAGAGCAAACAATTATTGTTATATCTTGTTGTTTTCTTGTAATTTCTTTGTCTTTGAAACCATTTGTCCTTTTTTTTCACTGTCACATGTCACATTTCATTACTATCACTTTATTAAGCAGTTTTGAGTTTCTTTTTTTTTTTTTGTTACTTTTTCTTTTTTTCCTTTTTTTCTATGAGTCATTTTCACTCACTACTGCTTTGTTCAGCAATTTTTTTAAATATTTTCATTCACTATTTTTCAACTGTTTCTTTTTTTATTTTTTTTTCTTCTAAACTTTTTTGAGGACCTCTGACCCCAACAAATAACATTTCTGTAGAAACCAAGTAGTAAGTTGCCCATAAAAATTTGACGTAAATATCTTCAAAACCAGTAACACGATATGTTTAACACCCTGTTTCTCTGTTAGTGAAGACACTTGAAGTATTAATTAAAGAGTTTGGGGTCCTATGTTAATATAAACTTATTTTTTTGTGGTCAGGTAACATCTGTTTACTGCAGGAATTTTTGAGTTGAAAGTAGCATTTTAAGTTGAAATATCCTCATTAAGGCACTATTTTTCTGTTATTATTCGCATTTTATTAACATTATCTTTACGCTTATATATAACTTGTAAGGACTCTGTATTAAAGATTATTAATGTCGCATATCATCGAATGCCGAATTGAAAGAAGATTCAAAAACCGTTATAAAAAAATACAAGATTGTATTTAAAAAATTAAAATTGATAATGGTGTATGATAAAAGATAAAAGCAGTGTCAATTATTTTTAATTATCTCTTTAAATTGAGGCTAGAAAAAAAATTTTTTTTTAAATTTTCGATTTTTTGCGAATATTTCCGAAACCAGTCCGAATTTTCGAAATGTGAAAGCGTTTTTGTAGACTTCTAACTGCGCAACTTTGCCCTAATTTAATCTTTTGTGTATCATCAAATAACCGTAATCCTCATGGTTAAACTCGAAAATCAGTTACCCTGAAAACCGACCGAATTTACATTCAAAGGATGCGAAATAAAAAACTATGTGATGAAAGAATAAGATTCACAGAAGTTCAGCTAAACTCGACTGGTACTTGAACTCGCCCATAAGATAAGCATTGCTGTCAGCAAGTATCACAAATGAAATTAATTTGACAGTAATGCCATTCTTATGGGCGGGTTCAAGTGCCAGTCGAGTTTAACTGAAACCTACTTTCAGGGAGACTTGTACAATCTGGCCTTAATGATACCCATAAACCATCCCTTAAAAGAGCGCCTTTGCAATTTAAAGAAAAAGAGTCTGGACAACGTCGTGATTGCAAAAATGGTACGGTTTCATCGTGTTTTATGGCTAGAATTCTCCAGAAATGCTGGAAAGTACCTACCCAAAACTAACAAAAAAAAGCAGGGTCTCTTTGACGAAAAAGTAAAAATATTGCCACCAGATGTGCAGTTATGTATAGATAAATAGTTTATTTAGACAACCGAAAAAAAAAACAGAAAAATTGCAATAGGCTCTAGATTTAACCGTCTCGAAAAATGGCACACAGAGAACAGAGTTGACAAGTTACACACATGAACTGATATGCAAATCGGGAGTGCAATTTGCACAACAATATGAACGATAATAAAAGCATTGTCTATATATTAATATAACAATGTTATGCAAACTTACCTCTCTGTTTGCATATGAGTTCATGTGTGGAAGCATGGCAACTCTGTAAGCCATTTTTCGAAGCTTTTAAGCTTTGATCTTATGGAATTTTTTTCTATTTTTCGGTTTTCTAAATAAACCAGCCTCACAATGCTCTAAATGCACATATGGTTGCAATATTTTTTATTTTCGTCAAGAGCATTTCTTTTGTTAGTATTGGACAGGCACTTTCACAATTTCTTGGGAATTCCGGCCATAAAACATGATACCCTACAATTGCCCTTCTTCTTTACCCGGCAAAGGCGCCCTTTTAATGGTTTATGGCCCACGAAAGAATTTCAGACCTGTACGTGACCCGAACAATAGTTTAGTAATTAAGGCGATTTTGCGAATATCGTTAATTGAAATTAAAATCTTATTCTCTCAGCAGATAGAGCTTTTAATTTCTGATCCTTTGATTGTAAATTCGAGCAATTAATGTGACTGAGCCAGGAAATTAACATTTAATTTCAATAAAAAGCTTTAAATGTCAATTCAACTATGTCATGTGACGTGTCATTTTAAAGAACATCATTTATTCTGTCCCATGGTCACATTTTCAATTTCCTTCTTCCAGCAGACTTTCCAGAAAAGCTCATTTTTTAAATTTATGCCCGCGCTGTCCGAAGCGCCATATAATCGCCACTGGTCAGGGTGGTATCGATTTTTTCGGCAGTACCCTTTCGGGGATGCGAGGTACCGAGGGGGTGGCAAAAGAAAGACGATCTTCGAGACTCGAAGAGAAAAGACGCGTTTTTGAACTCAATAGAGTTACAATCAAAAAGCGACGATTAACCGGGAAGACAAAAAAGTTCGAATTTTACCGCGAGAAAAGTCCTTGGCTCCGCCGTTCTGATTATCGCCAATTTTTAATTAGTGCCACAACAATTAATTCGGCTATTGCTCGCCTACGAAAAGTTTCGTGGAGTGTTTTTTTCGGTTGTGCCACATAGTGTCAACCCACCGCTGCCCTTTTCCTGAATAGGCCATTTTCTTGCAGATAGCGGATACTTTGCAGACGCAGGAGACTACCGGCAATTAAGTATTTGTAGAGTAGTTGTAGAAGTTGAATCATTTAGTATATTATAGTAGTGTTTTGCTCACCATAATATCGAGGATCCCAGCTACTGGCAGAATTCTGTTCTCTTCTACACTGCGTCGTTAGTTTAGTTTTCTTTGTTGTAGTTTTTCCAATTTAGTAAAGCCAAGTGCAGACGATGCAACTTATTGCGGGGGCAAAGTTGCAGCAATTTTAATCCCCGCGTTTTCTTGCATTTGCGTTCAGACAGTGCAACTTTTTTTATGCAATTTTTTAGGAACTTTACTAGACTGCTACCAACTTATCAAAAAAAATCCATTCTGTCTTATTATTTTTGTAAACTATCTCTATGCCTAAAAGTTGATGGGTGAGGCCCTGGGTGTTAAAAAGAGATTTTGGGGGGGGCCTTTCCATTAATTAATGAGGAGTTTGAAAAAGCTGATGATTCAGAGTGTTCACCTAACCACACTTTTTTGTTCAACCTAAAATTTTAAGTTTTCGCTGGAAAGGCACTAGAAACGTAACCAAATCCCCGCGACAAATCGCATGGAAAATAGAACAATTTCTATTGCTATGCAATTAATTGCAGCAACTAAAATGCACCGTCTGAACGAAAAAATCCCTGCAACTTTTGTCGCAGGGATGAAATCCCCGCGATAAATTGCATCGTCTGCACTGGGCTTAAGAAATCATGTACCCGTCAAGCACGTTTCTGGGGACCACTGAGCTTATCGCGAAAAGTTCACGTCCGCCGCTATTTTATTTCAGATTCCTGAGAAAACAAAAAATTGTCTTTTTTTATTTAATTTTTAAATTAATTAGTATTCAATTAGTTTTTTTTTGGCGTTTTGAAGGTTTTGTCGTAAACAATAAAACCTTGCTGGCATCCCCAAATTATTAAATTTTACATTATTTGAATCAGCGACCTAAGGGACTATAGATCCTTTCCAAGAGTTGGGTCCCCCTTGCAGCGTGGTATATAAAAGAGATTTGACACACGACGATACGTTGGACTTAGAACATCCACGTAGTCGAATCTCCTCTGCAGACACGGCGGCAACACGGCAGCAGCCGCTAACACAGCCGCCCCCACACAACCCCCAATTAATACGACCAACGGATTACGATCTTTAGCGGGGGGGACCCTGCGCGACAACAATAAAATATAAATACAAATGATAAGATAAAAGTAAGCGAGCGTGACAAAGGAACGTCCGGTAAATTTATGAACGCGGCCCTGGATTCGCTTTCACATTTGACAGTTTTATTTCTGACATTGATAAGTGACAGTGACAAATGACAATCTGTCATTAAATCCATTTATGATTTTTTTTTATTAGGAAATTGAGAATTTCGGAAATTTGTGGTTTGCTTTGCTTTACAAATACAAATAATTGTTCAGTTTCTTGCTAAAGAAACACCCAATCTATGTTATTAAATATTTGAAAAACGGTTGTTTGATCATTAATAATATCAAATTTCCAATTAACTGACCTCCCACTTCCTATAGAGCAAAGGGAAAAGCTTTTTGTGTGGCGTCACGGGTCTTGTTTACGACGAAGTGTTTGCTCGGTTTTACGTCCCGGATGTGAAACAAGCGATTATATTTCCTGATTAGAACATAGGCACAAATATTTATTCAAATTACTAAGACTGGATTTAAGAAAACTTCTTCTGTCGCTTGAAAAACTGGATGAAATCTGATGGCTGATATTCCTATCCAGCTATAAAACATGAATGAGACCCCAGCTGATTTGGGCCCCATGGTAGGGGAACCGAAACCTCGAATAGTCAAAGAAGGATTGCTATATAAGCGAGGAGAACACATTAAAAACTGGAGGTCTAGGTAGGAAGCCATCAAATGAGATATCAGTACAAACTGTTGCTTAAAAATAATTTTTTTAGATATTTTGTGTTGTTTGATAATGGGGCACTAACTGGCTTTAAAGTTAAACCTGATGATTACTACAGTGAACCACTTAACAACTTCACAGTCAAAGGATGTCAAATTATGTCTACAGACAGACCTAAGCCTTTTACTTTTATAATTCGTGGGCTTCAGTGGACTACTGTCATAGAACGAATGTTTCATGTAGACACAGCCGAAGAGAGGTAAGTTGTCTTTGTGGAAGTTTTGTTACATATTTTAATTTTTTTAATGTGTGGGTTTAGGTCAGTAAATTATCTGAGGATCTACTGTAATGTCTTTTGTACTTTTGTTTAAGGGAAAAATGGGTACAAGCTATCAAATCTGTCTCAGAAAAATTAGCCAATGACTGTGAAGATGTGGAAATGAATGTAGCCAACCCTGACAGCAATCCAGAAATGATGGTGGATTTGTGGGAAAAATGTTCTTTGCAAGGTATCTCTTATTTACGAGATTGTATCACATCAATCATCTCATGTCTCATTTTGTAGGAACATCAATATCAAAATCCACAGGAAAACGAAAAGTTACCCTGGAGTGTTTTGAGTTTTTAAAAGTGCTGGGCAAAGGTACTTTTGGGAAGGTGATTTTATGTAGAGAAAAAGCCACTGCCAAGCTCTACGCCATCAAGATCTTGAAAAAGGAGGTTATTATTAAAAAAGATGAGGTGGCTCATACTCAGACTGAAAATAGAGTGCTCAGGACCACACATCATCCATTTTTAACTGTGAGTATTATTATTTACAATTTTCTTTGTCTACATCTTTATTGTGATATTTTTCCTACATTTTACATACTGTGAAAGCTTGATATCATAAAGATTGATAACTATTTGACATTGATAGAAAAGGTAGTGGTAAAAATCATTGAATGAGTACAGTGTTGTGTGACATTAAGCTGAAGTAGTCATAATTTCTTTGAGTCATGACTTTGAATTTAAAGAGAAGAAAGATCATCACACAGCTCTAATAATTTCTGCATTGTAAAATTTGTCAGTTTATTGTTGTTTTTAGCCCATTTGATGAGTATTATTTCTCCCTCCCTTGTTTATTATAAAAAGTGGTATCAGGGACTATCTTATAGCTAGTAGTTTCAATACAAAGCTCCCAATTTTTTTTAAATTATCTTTTGACTAGTAGTGACATATTTCTTTCTTAAACAGTAAATTACTTTTCAGTCATTGAAATACTCGTTTCAAACAAACGACAGGCTATGTTTTGTGATGGAATATGTCAATGGAGGAGAACTGTTTTTTCATTTGTCAAGAGAGAAAGTATTTTCCGAAGATAGGACGAGATTCTATGGAGCTGAAATAATCTCCGCTTTAGCTTATTTGCATTCACAGGGCATAATTTACAGGTGAGCGGCTTATTTGCTCTTGGTGGGAGTTTAAAATAAGACATCAATAATTGTGTTTGTGTAGGGACTTGAAATTAGAAAATTTGCTTCTTGACAAGGATGGTCACATCAAAATTACCGATTTTGGGCTATGCAAGGAGGATATTACTTATGGGAGAACTACCAAAACATTCTGTGGTAAGTGATGTGTTTTATTTAGCCCCTTTCCGCTTCAAAGTTGTTTTTATTTTTACTCCTTTTGACCATGGTGTTTTATGGTCATGGAAAATTTATTGTACACAGCTCGCAAGAAAATCTTTTGACTCACTCCCCTTATTGCCATTTTTTAGTCATCATCTGAAATATATTTTACATTACAGTTTATATTAACTTACAGTTTTTCTGAATTCAGTAACAAGAATTGAATGTTTATTAAAATGTTAATTGTTTATTAATACTTTGTAGGTACTCCTGAGTATCTTGCCCCTGAAGTTTTGGAAGATAATGATTATGGTAGGGCGGTGGATTGGTGGGGTATCGGTGTTGTCATGTACGAAATGGTAAATACCCATATTTCAGTCCTTTTTCTTCTTTAATATCTTACAACTTGCTTTAGATGTGCGGTCGTTTACCCTTCTATAACAGAGACCATGACGTGCTTTTCACCTTGATCTTGATGTCAGAGGTCAAGTTTCCTAGAAATCTAAGCGTGGAAGCCAAAGAATTGCTGTCGGGGCTTTTGATTAAAGACCCCAAAGCGCGGTAAGATCATTGTTAGCTACTTACTTATGGTCTAAAGTAATGTTTGGGCGTTTTTATTATAGATTAGGGGGAGGCCCAGATGATGCCAAACAGATAATGGCGCATCCATTTTTCGCGTGCATAAATTGGAGAGATTTAGACCTAAAAAAGGTAAAACACAAATACCCCACTCCTAGGTAACACATTTCGTTTCATGTCGTCCAAACTTGGTCCAAAAGAGGACAATTAGGTCGCCAGTTGGTTGTCTTAATAACTAACGCGAGACACATCTAAAAGACGTTATATTTGAGATGTCGCATTGTCATAATTAAAGACCAAAATTCCACGTTTACAACTTAATTTTGCCCTTCTATTGAGGTCAGTTTAAAGATTTAAAAGATAGGTGTTAAAATAAGCCTACATTATCTTTAAATGATGTATTTAATTATTGTTCTGTATCTACTTACAACAATCTGAAATCCGAGATTGATATTTATTTTTCGCGTACATAAACTGGAGAGACTTACAATTAAAAAAGGTGGTAAACCATTGAATCCTTATGCTTTCTTGGCATTTCGTTTTAAGGCATCTTTTAGACGACTGCGCTTGGTCCAAAAGACGACATTTAAGTTGCCAGTTGGGTGTCTTATGGCCATTTCCACCAAGCAAATTTTAAGGAAACAAAGTTAAGGGCCCTTAAACCATATGCATTAGCATGAGTAACCAAGGTAATAATGGAAGCTTTAACTAAGTATATTTAAAAATTGCTTGGTGCGATCGGCCATTAATGACTAAACTGCGACATATCCAAAAAACATCATATTTAAGTGGCATGGTCAGAATAAAGACCAAAATTGGACGTTTATCAGCTTAATTTTGCCTTCATATTGAGGTCAGTTTAAAAGGTTTTTAAACAGGTTAAAGCCTACATTTTCTTAAAAAAAAGTAATTATTCTTACCCTAACTACTTGGAACAATTAAGCAAAACATCTTGGATTTCCATTGTCTTTATTGAGTTTTTACACGACGTTTCGAGCAGTGGAATCTCTGCTCGTTTTCAATTGAAACTGCGCATTAAGCTCGCTACTTGCTTATGCACTAACACAGCTAACCACGCACACTTAAAAAAAAGTAATTATTCTTACCGTAACTACTTGGAACAATTAAGCAAAACATCTTGGATTTCCGTTGTCTTTATTGAGTTTTTACACGACGTTTCGAGCAGTGGAATCTCTGCTCGTTTTCAATTGAAACTGCGCATTAAGCTCGCTACTTGCTTATGCACTAACACAGCTAACCACGCACACCATTCCTATTGGCCGGATCGTCGCCACTTAGAACAATCTGAAATCCGAGATTGATATCCATTTTTCTTGTACAATAATAAAACTATCACATACAACTAAACTCAATTCAGTATAAATGTGGAGGTTAATACAAACGATGAACAAGTGGGCAACCCGTTCTTTTGCTCTTAGAGCCAACGTAGGTTTATAAATTAATTGAAACATAATTTATGATTGTTGCCCAATTCCAACAGTAACAGCATCAAAGCAAACAGCTATAAATATTGGTCAATCACAGAACACTGCAGAATTTATATCAATCACATTAGCATCAAACTCTCTTTTCTTAAAAGGGTACTCAAAGCTTTATGTAATTTTGACATGAGTAAGCACACACAAAATATTTCTCATTTTATGAAGTGTTTTTTCACTAAAATTACAATTCACAAGTATTTCTTTATCGCGACTACACATCACGATAAATAGCCGACAGTGTGTGACGAGATAATGATAATTTTCAGCGCCGCTTACTTAAGCACCAAACCGGACCAAAAATTACGTGAGGGTACTAACGACTTACTAACGAAATTATGTCCAAATTGGACCAAAATAAGACGTCTTTTCGACGATCTACACGTCAGACTGATCACCTGGGCGTTTGATGAACATTTCTATGAACTCTTTCAGATACCACCACCCTTTAAACCTCACGTGACATCAGACACAGACACCCGATATTTCGACCAAGAATTCACAGGTGAGAGTGTACAACTGACGCCGCCGGACAACACGGGGCCTCTCGGTTCCATCCAGGAAGAACCTCAATACTTTCCGCAATTCAGTTTTCAAGATCTGTCCTCGACTTTGGGCAGTTCGGTCCATTGTGGGGGCAGTATGGCCAGCGTCGGGAATATGCAGTGATTTTTCTCCTTGTACATAGAAGCGAGCTGCTGATGAATATTTCGGATCGTAATAGTTCGTGAAGGTAGAAGTAAGACGATGGGATTTTATAGGACACTGATCACCATTTATTACGCGGCCACAGATGGTGTGGTAATTCCTTTTTGTAATTCTGCGTATTTTGCACGTATAGCAGAGGGCGTTCAAAAGATAAAACAATGTCGTATATGATATATTTGTATGTTTTACAACTACATAAAGGTTTGCCAGAAGCATCCTACAAGCTAAATCTATTGAAAAATGCCCTTCGAGAAACTTTTTCCAACAGACACCTCCTCAATATCGAAAACTGGCCCCCTTATTAAATTGCGACACAAACCCTATATTTGGTAAGCCTGCCTTTGGGTCTCCTTTGTGCAAAAATTGTTACTATACTGTCGTGAGCAGTTCGGGTACAACATGTAAAAAATACTTAAGGGCAACCAATTGGAGCGGGATATATATAAAGCTTTTCATTATATTTTTCGGAAAAGTAGGCCATGGAAATTTGACAGATTGCCCCCCGTATAATATTTGAACTGTGTCAGTTTTTTTGGTTATATTGACATAATTTAAAGGTTATAAAATGCTGCCATTACAAAAAATGTTGTTGCCAGAACTTACCAAAAATAATAGTAGTAAGCGAAAATAAAAAATCCATGTACTAGAGCTGATACTACGTTTTTCACATCAAATACTTGGCAGAAGTAATTTTTAGGACAACAAATTTTCTTATACTAGAGCTGGGACATCGAGTTTTGCTTACCCTGTGCTACATAATATATATTAAGAGGATTGTTAACACTGAACCACTGAAAGGTGTTACGTAAATGGCTCTTATTCCTGGAACCACAAAAACTTCTATTAAACGTATCTTTGCAGTTATCTAGTCACTGTATATGAGCTCTTTTACAAAACGTTAACATTTCTTCACTCTAGAAATCTACAAAAAGGGAGGGACATACTCATAGACTGGGAGCCAGCGACCGTTTAGTGTTAGTCATTTTAGAAAAGCTGAAAATGTTCTCATCCGCTTAATTTGGTATCACTAATAAAGGAATGGATCTCCAGCTGGCTAACTTCCGGGGGATGTGGCTGCGGCAGCCTTTTCGACACGTAAAAAAGTAATAAAAAAAACTTATTTTAGAAAAGCTGAAACTTTGTTGACATGTTTATTATGTTGCACACAAATAGAAAAACGTATCCAGCTGACTTGAGAGTGGGGGATTATGCCCCAGCTGGTCACGTAAACATGTCAAAAATATGCATTTGGTGAAATTTAATTCGAACTGAGTTGGTTACGTTCTTAGGGGATTGCAAGCCTGCCCCTCCGATAAAAAAACAGCAAAAAAAATTTTTTTTTGAAAATGTTCAAAGGGCGGAAGGTGTTACGACTTTTTTCACATATCTCAACTTTGACGGCCTGTAACTTAAGAACGCCTGGACCGATCGGAGTGAATTCAACTGTTTTGTCCTCTTCTTGATGTCGTCTTTTACCTTCCAACATCGAAAGTTCCGTACATGCAATATGCAAAAAAATCCGATTTTTTTTTTGAAAATGTCTAAAGGGGGGGGGGGGTGTTACGACTTTTTTCACATTTCTCAACTTTGACCCCCTAGAACTTAAGAACGCCTAGACCGATAGGAGTGAATCCAACTATCTATCTGAAAAAATCAAAAATGCAGCGCAAGTTGACCACGCGGACAGCGTTGTTTCTTTGATGGCAGCAACTAGACACTTTTCCCCCACTAATGCAAAGCTAGATATTTTTTTGTTTCATTTGTTAAGTTAACTAGTAGTTTACCAAATTTCAACTTTTCTGTTATCAGTTCACTGACTGCATAGTTTTCACTTGTTAACATGACCAGCTGGGGCATAATCCCCCACTCTCAAGTCAGCTGGATATGTTTTTCTATTTGTTTACAACATAATAAACATGTCAACAAAGTTTTAGCTTTTCTAAAATAAGTTTTTTTCTATTATTTTTTTACGTGTCGAAGAGGCTGCCGCAGCTACACCCCCCGGAAGTGCGCCAGCTGGAGATCCATTCCCTCATTTGTGATACCAAATTAAGCGGAGGAAAACATTTTCAATTTTTCTAAAATGACTAACACTAAACGGTCGCTGGCTCCCAGTCTATCATGCTATGAAATAATGTGCACATAAAATGCATTCATACCGCCTTCAAAATTTGACCAGGAACAGTGTTTATCTGCATTTCGGATATGGTAGGTACAACGCTCTGCCTCAGAACACTAGGCTTCTTTCCAAGGGGTAGTTCGGCAGAGAAATTAAAACCGTTCTTCTTGAATGTGCTAGCTACTCAGTGATTTTGAGAAAATGTATAAGCTGATAATAACTATTTTTAATATAATGCAAGCAACGTCGAAGAAATTAATTTGATATACTCAAAGTCAAACTGATGGCAGATATTAAAGTAAAACTACATTAAATCATCATAACAACTTGTAGGGAAGTTGTTATTAGCATTTACCTTCACCTGCTTTTAATTGACTGGTTAAAATCTTGTCAATCACATTTTTGGCAAATCAGTTTATGGATAACTAGTATGTCGCGTTTTTGGCGGATTCTTTCCTTTACGATTTTTATGACATAACCATTAACATTGACACAGTTCAAAAATTATATAGGGGTCATTCAAATAATAGCCTTTGGAAAAACTTTATGGAACGCTTTATAAATCCAGTTAAATCATGAAAAACTAAACTTTATACTATTCACTTATTTTTTTCTTGATTTATTATTTATAATACATTAATAAGTGAAAAACAAAATTAGCTTGCACATGGCTATAATTTCTCAGATATGGCGGTATTCCAAAGTTTTACAAATGAGTTTAAATCAATAAAGAAATCACCAAATGAAGACTAGTTTTCCTAGAACCTCCCTATTTGCAAAAGGAAAAGACTAGATTTGTCAAACCATCTTAAGAGACGACAGCTGATCTGAAGAGAAAAGCTGAGGAAAATATCGTTTTACCGTCTTTGTTCAAGCTAAAACTGTTGGAGAATTTTTAAGTACTCCAAGATCTAACAAGGACATACAGTGCAATCTATAATATTGCTGATTGTTTTTGGTTAGAATCCAAATTACCCTCCCAATAAAGATTTTTTTGTTTTCCCTTCCCTTTATACAAGGTATTTAAATATTTGGTAGGTGCTTTTGGTAACCCTTTGCTTGTTTTTTTTTCGCTTTAACCGGGCGAAAGCATAGTATTGTGTTTCAGAACTAGTTTTTAATCATCATGCAGTTATTTTTGTCGAGCGGGCAGTTGGATTCATCTAATGAAGGCAACGTACAAGAAGCCCTCAGGTCCTAGTCTATTATAACTTGAGCCCAGTTATATGGGAGCACTGGGCGAGTTAATGTGCATATAGTATACATTTTGTTATCTTAAGGTGGTCATATGTAATAAAAAAAAAAGGGTTTTCTAGTCTTTTTATTATTACATCACAACCTTCATTTGATGAGCGGAAAAAACGGAGCTAATGCTTACCAACTTGAGATAACTTTAGACCTTCCTCGTGCTATACATAACAATCATTGGTTTGCCTTGGATTATGGTTCCATTGAGAATGTCCAATCCTTTACATGCCTGGGTTTCATCTAAACAAAATCAGTAGTATAATCATATAGTAATAATGCACTCGGGTTCATTTGAAGTGGATCGCTCTAATTGATAATCGATTTTAAACCGCCATAACTTTTATATCACCTGATACATTTTAATTAATTTTTGCCTTTACTGACCATTCTTTTCTCTAGAAAATGAAGTATTCTCACTTCTTGCTCATAATGATAGAAAAACTTGTGACACCCCGTATGACAGGAGAACTCTTCATGAGTGTCAAAAGTTTTTCTATCATCATGAGCAAGCTACACAGCCGCCTTAAAAAAAAACATTTTAACGAACATTAACGTACATTGAAGAAGTAAATGAATTGCAGGCATCTAACTAACAGTAAAAAAATAAGTAAAAATACTTCATTCGCTAGAAAAATAACAGTAAGTAGACACACAAAAATTCATCAAAATGTATCTAGTGGTTTAAAAAGTTATGACCATTTAAAATCGATTATCGATTAGAGCGATCCACTTCAAATGAACCCGAGTGCATATTATCGCACCTGAAGGAATGATGCCTATTATATGCAAGTTGGATCTTATACTTTAACCACAACTTAATATACAATTTTTTTTATATATTAATCAAATAGATCATTTGGTCTTTAAGACTCATTTGTTTTTATCGTAAAAGTCGAAATGACGTAAACAATTAATTTTTGCTCATTTTGCTATATATTTCCGTCCTCAAGAAGTTCCGTCCTCAAGAAGAGTTAAAAAAGGCCTATTACAGCTGTTTAAAAAATTGAGTCATTCAGAACGTATTTACCCAGAACCTATCTACCTACATATGAACTTACCTTGAAATTCTATAAAAGCTTGACCTCTCATTTTGCCTTTCATAAGTTTTATTGTATAAGAATCTTCAGGTGAAAATGCGTCTTTCAGTAGCGCACTTAAAAGCTCCTCAGTAACACCTTTTGACAAATTTTTCAAGAACAAGGATTTGGCTAGACTCCCACTCTTGTAATCAGAAAATTTGGGGTTGCTTCGAATTTCTTCCACTGATAATTTTTTTTCTTCTCTTTCTAAAGCCATAATTTTACCATCTTTAATAGTGTATAATTTTTGACTTGCACAACCATAGGTTTTCTGAGAATCACGATTCTTGGTGATCAGCGGCGGCTCGGATACATCCCACAGTGTTTTTCTGTTTAGTTTCTCTGGGGCTTCCTTCACAGTTATTGGGATGGATTTCTCACTACTTAATGCTTCCAGGTCTTGTCCCAACATACGTGCCTT
Source organism: Taphrorychus bicolor (assembly GCA_951812265.1). Taxonomy (NCBI): domain Eukaryota; kingdom Metazoa; phylum Arthropoda; class Insecta; order Coleoptera; family Curculionidae; genus Taphrorychus; species Taphrorychus bicolor. The sequence continues at coordinate 27,930,286 of OX638302.1, read as the reverse complement.
TCTTCGTATTTTCTTCAAATCACTTTTGGTACAGTTAGCAATTGTATTCATAAAATTTTTCTCTAATTCAGGTAAAGCCTCTAAAGGTGTCTCTTCTGTGAATGGCAAACTTTGTGCCTCTCTACTCTCTCTACTATGAATTTTTTCAACAAGTTCTAAAATACTGTTCAGTTGTTGCTCTAGAATATCTCTATTGACTTGATTATGTTTTAACCAGAACTCTTCAGAGTTCAAAGTTGAATAGTCTTGATAAATTTCAATGTCTCGTTCAGAGAGGCCTGCACTTTTAAGACGGTTTTCTTCTTTCAATTCATCAGACAGTAATGTGAAACTTTTTAGGCTGGTTTCACCCTGCACATGGGCACCAATGTCAGTCAAGCATTCCTTGTTAGTTGAAAAGGCTTTGGTTTTGCTCAGTTGCCTGTAAAACTGTCATTTTAATAAGATGTCTTATTTCAGAGATTGAGTTGCTTGAGAACGATAAGACCTTGAAAGCATAGTCATTTTTTACAATTTCTTTCCAGTCAAAATATATATAAATTAGGTAGACTTCAAGCAATATTTCTATTATAATTCTTAATGGTCCCTTTTTAATGCTACTTTATTATGCTATCATTCATCATTCAGGCAATTGTTTTATTTTAAAAACCATCAGTAAACAAAAATAAATATTTTAAAGTTTAAAGATACCTAAATAACAGGGTGTATAATACAAAAACTCATACTAGACTTTCTGATTGGTAAAAGATATTGCTAGTTTTCTATGAGAATAGAGAGGTCCAGAGATACTTTAATATTATTATATTTGATTATCACTAGGCTGGTATATCTACTATCTTAAGCTTGACTGTAAGCTGGGAACCAGAGTATAAAAAGATTTTTTTACATCTAATTATTAATATTTGAAGAACTCACAAACCCCAAGTTTTTGCAAAACGAGGGGCACTTTGATTTTAAATAATTACCACACAATAACAGTTTACTACCCAGGCACCTCATTTTCACTTCTTTTCTTCACCTGAACTAACCCAATTAATTTCATTTGTGACACTTACTGACAGCAATGCTTTTCTTATCGGCGAGTTTAAGTACCAGTCGAGTTTAGCTGACTAATAGTGGTGTGTGATAAATTGGCACATTTAGTGGCAATTGATTATTTATTAAATCTTTGTTTTTAAACATATTTGAGCAAAATTCCATCTAAAACCTAGAAATGAGGTGGTGCCTGAATAGTAAACTGTTATCTTAGTGCAATATTTATTTACTTATTTAGATAGCAACAGCCAACACCAGTGGCAAGTATCAACCAAATGAATATAAAGTCTTAATTTTACAACTTGGACCCTTCATCTTTTTTTTTCTTGCTTTGTTTATCATATGTAAATTGGAGGAAAGAAAAAATAAAGTAATTAAAGGCAGGTCTTAAATAAATGTCTGTACCTTTTACCTGATCTATTATCGCCAAAAGATAGAATACGTCAAACATGTTTGTCAAAAGTTTTAACTCAAAAACTTTAAAAATCATACTATCAAAATGGCTCCATAACGATAGAATCAGCAAGCACAGCTATTAATTCTAAATGGCGTTATGGCGCTCTTGGAGATGGAGAAGATTCAAGTAACAAATGGTGTTCCAATCGATTGTGGGAATGTGTTACAAAGAGCCTCAAATGCGCGTTGAAAAATCGGAAAACTACGTTGAAATGAAGCAAAAAACCTGGTGTTCAGATGGACAAGGATTATTTGGCTAACAAGTCTATGAAGCAAAAAGTAAATAAAACCAAAATAACCGATTTTATGAAGAACAAAATTCGAGACATTATTGACCGTATCTTTGCAAGAAATGAATATGTAACCATTAGAAAGGTGTTGGATCGCAGGTGTAGGACAAATAGCCACTTCACTTTCTCGAAATCGCCAACGTTTCGACCTTTATTTTTAGGTCTACCTCAGGGCTTTTTCAGTCAGTGAAGAATGTTACCCAAGCTTATACAGACCGTCATGGCAGTACATAAAACCAAAATTATTAAAATCCAGACGGTGCACGTAAAAGACAAGCAACAAACACACGGGCCAACGAAACAAAACAGCGTTTTCATTGACAAACCTTTGAAGACAACTCGTTGAAGAACTAAGTGGATTCTTCACTTGATCTATTTCGGCCCCTTACTCAGTGGTGTCATAGTGTTTATAAGGTTTAAATGGTAAAACTCTAACAATCTTGTGATGGTTTGTGGTTAATGTTTCTTTTACTGTATTTATTAATATCTAAAAAAAATTATATTTAGGATGTCGTTATATAATGATGAACGCCGGCAATGAGCACAGCTTTCTTAATTGGACCAGTTTAACTTTTAAAAGTGGTTCCAAGAAGGGTGATTAACATGATTTTATGAACAGAGTCAATTTCGAAAAACGGTTTAACCCCCCCCCCCCCCCCCCAAACTTACCTCCAAAATTTTTAATTATTATGGATAAGGCTTCTTACCACTCCGGCCTTTATGAGGTAATTCCAAACAAATCCTGACTAAAATATTAATTAATCGACTGGCTATGAAAGACCAAATTTGGGCCATTTTTTACCACAAAACAAATTTGAAGTGGACTAGTATGTGACACCTTATGGACATAAAATACTACGCTTGTCACCTTACCATTGTTAGTATAACGCTATAGAAATGTGATCGCAATGTAAAAGGATTTATGATCGAGAAATTGAACATTCAAGAGGGACTGTAGAGAAAGCGCTGGTTAGATGGAGCAATGTTGTAGGACAAGTCACAGCAGGAGACAATTGAAAAAATATGTTGAATATGTGAACTAAGTCATCAAGGATGGGAGGCAATGAAAACTATTGACTGCTCGGATGTTGGTCAGCTTATAATTTCGCCAGGAGACCATTCCAACGATTCCGAATTTGACAATGCGGAGGAGATTTGGTACAGAGTATTTTACTTACCTACCTTAGTAACTACTTGCAATCTCAATTATTTCCTTCTCAATTCTTTTACTTTCTAATTTAATAATTTGTTAAGGACTTATGAAATTATGTTCATTGCAAACATAACTTACATAATGTCTCAAATTTTGTTCTTTATAAAATCGGTTATTTTGGTTTTATTTAATTTTTGATTCATAGCTTTGTTATCCAATTAGGTATTCTGTCCGATTTAATATTACGTTTTTTAATTACTTTTAATGTAGCCTTTTCCCAAGTTTCAAGGCAGTTGAGACTATTTGTATAACACGTTGCCACAACCACAGTATAAGGAATAATACATTATATCAGTAGCGTCAGTCCGTCGAAAAATTGAAACTCCCCTCCCCTTGCCCCGTCCGCCCGGCCACCGGCCGGTGCACCACCAAACCGGTTTTGCCCGGTTTTGGCAATGCTTTGGCAGTGCATCGCATGTGTTTGTCCGCTAGTAACTACTCGAGAAAATTGCCGGGCGCGGCACGCTTTAGTTTTGGATATATCAAAAGTGCCCACACGAACTGAGGATACTGATATAATGTATTATTTTTTATACTGTGGCCACAACAGACTGGAACCCCATTTGCTGCTTGAATCTTCTCTACCTCTAAGGACCTAATTGAATTAGTTTGTAAAAAATATATGGCTATAAGTTTAGTTGAATATAAATAAAATTAATTGAATATAAATATAAATCATTTTATTTAAATATAAATAGAGAGTTAGTTTCTCACATTAACTTCATAATTCAGGGTAGTACTCGTATAATATTCACGCCGATAAATTAACCGCCGATTAAGCCGATATTAAACTACGCTTAGTTTAATAGTTGATTGTGTTTGCGGCCTTATATTTGGCAGTTTTCGTTTAATGTTGGTTATGTTATGATAATAGGTATGTTAAACTCTGCGATGTACGTAATTTTCATACCTTTTGACCTCAGGCCCAAGTTGTAAAATTAAGACTTTATAACTCATGGGTCTTGAATTTGGTTGTAGTGGTTGACCAGTGTGAATTTGTTTATTTTTAATCTCTACTTACTCAGAGAGATTTATGTCAGTTTTTCTCTGTTTCTGTGCAAGCTCTTTGATCAATAGTTCTTTGTCTGAGACACAAGCCTTCACTGGAGGTTCCCCTTCAGGAAGATATTTTCGTTTCCTAGATTTTGTACTAAAGATACTGTACATGTTTCTAGTAATTGAGAATAGACTTATGAGTAGCTTTTAGATTAGATCGTTGATGACAAAATAAACTTATAACTTAAGTTTAAATGCAAGAGATGAAAAAATATTTAATATTTATTTACATTTAAAAGTGAACAAAAAAATAACCTCATTCTTTATGGATGTCAAAATCGTCGGTTGTCAAACGTCAAATCTTCGCTCTGTTAAGGTGGGTACACACGGGCAGATGTGCTTGACGCTATGCTGTGCGTCAGCGCAACTGCGTGTGTTGTTTACACAATATTAAAAATTGCAGAAAAATATACAGGATGACGCAAAAAATGTGACAGATACATAATTAAAACCACATTAATATTTTTACATGTTTTCATTTTGCGGCTGTTCCAAACATTTTTTGTAAAACCTTTCCTATTTATATCGATACCTTCAAGTTTTCTTGATAAAAATTAGTGTTTTGAGTCAGTTTGTTCTTTCACCTTTTCCTTTTGACATTTCACAGCCAACAAGATGACGTTTTTAAAAGAGCACACCGTATTACCCATTCAAAAATGTCAAAGTGAAACTTCTAACGCCTACTTGACGACAATAATAAGTGAATGGCTTAAAGAAAAGGATGAAATACCAAAAGTCTATTTATTTTATGTCAAAAATTCACTTCTAGATAACTTTTTCTAATGAACACTCGTTCTCGGGTGACCGCACTGAGAGTATTCCTATCTTTGAATTCTTATTGAGAAAAGAAAGGACGAAAATAGCCTCATAGCCCTCTAGAGCAGCCATCCGAAAACGCTTTAAAGTTTTCGATTAAAAAAATAAATCTCAGACTTTACGAAGTATAATGTTTATTAATTGACAAAAACACGTAGATTTCTTAAATATGTACACAATTTATATAACTATAACATATAATAATATCTCTTCATTTGATATCTAAATTTAAAAAGGCACATTTTACAAGATACCGATGTTTGTAACTATAATAACTTCTATACAAAAGTGAAAAACTAATTGTAGGTATATATTTAATTCATTTTTTTAATTAAATATGTTTTTACTTTTGAAATCTTATTTTTATATATCTATCTCTTTTAACACACTTTAAGAAGATAATATATGTCAGTCAGATTTCTAAAGCTAAGAAGATATAAATAATAAATGAATGAAATATATGTACTATGGGGTCCTGTATCTAGAAGAACGAACAAAATAGACGGCCATGAAAAAAGTAGCTACTTTTTGAAGTAGTTAATCAAATCAAAGCCACAGATTGCAGCGCTATAGCAGTCATCAACGTTATTCTTAATTTATCAACTGCCCATTCACGTTGCATCACTATAATTAGTCAAAAGCGACAAAAGAATCGGGGCGAGCGCCCTCTACAAATTTAAAAGTCGTTCTTTCACCTTTATATAGGGCGCCATAGTAGGTACTTTTAACATTAAACTTTACAGCAGAGCTGCTACTTCTTGACGAAAGTAGTGACTGGTTCTTGACGCTCTTTCTCCAAGTTATTTCTGGTAATATTAAACGCTTCGGTTTTCATAAAATCAACCTGTTTGTAAACCGTATCGCTTTCGTTCCCTTTTTGTCCAGCTTTTTTCGTGCCGCTACTTGACGGGGACGAAGCTGATAAAGAAAACTCGTTTATAACAAGGAAAGATTGAAAATGACAATTACTCACGTTCTAACATCAAGTCTAGATACTGCATGTGGTTGGTCACGTACTGATAGGTGTCGCCTTGGTGCTGGTGGTTCTGGTAGAGGTTCTCGGACAGGGAAGGAGGTGTAGGACTGGGAGCAGCCCTGCGTTTTACTACTACACCTTCTTCTTCAGCCGCGTGGAATGATTTCCTCATATGAGCTTCCTAGAAAAGTACAAGCGTGTATTACACTTAACCTAGCTGAACTAACTATATATTAAAAGTGCGTTACACAAATAGTATACAGGGCGAGACACTTTAGAACTCGGAACGCCACCACAAATGGGGCTTCTTGAGTAGCTTGCACAAGTCTTTGATCTGAGACTGTACAGAACTAAATTTTGAATCCACTATACACATTAACTATTCGCGAGTGATGACGCCGAACGACTTTCTTCTCTAAGGAGCAGCTTTCCTCCTGCTCCAGCGTACGGATAGAGGTCAGCATGCTTCAAGAGTAGAGCCACGATTCGGTAAAAAATTGTTCAAATCGGATCACTGACTGAGAACATATTAACAGTGAGAAAGTACGGAAACATTTAAGTAGTGCGTTAAACTTGCGGCTGAAACGTATACCTATGCCTGAAAAAATTACTTTATTTGGGCCACTGGTTATCAAATTATGATTTATTAGATTTTAACATAAGTAATTAATTAACTATCTAATTATTGCAATTAATATATTGCCTGCCACTTTTGAGAGATGGTTCAAAATACCCCATCCCCGTTCACTTTCCATACACATTCCTAGAAATCATTTCGTACACTTTCCAAGATTTTAAAATGTCACTAAGAATCACGCAGCACGGATTTGGGTTTTCATATCATCGGGTTACGTAGATACATAGCATATAGTTTGTCTTTCATAAATCCCCCATAGAAAAACATTTATAGGGTAAAATCTGAATACCAGCGCAGTTTCCTGCATTTATTTTTTTTTCCGAATCACTGCGACTAATTTATTTCACTACGAGCGATTTTGTTTGAATAAGGACCAAGTGCGGAACCAGTAAGTTGGCTTTATTACAACTCCTTGCACAAAAAAGTGTAAGCCTGCCAAGTGTAAGTAATAAATGCACAATTCTTACTTGTAAAGGAGTAGGAGGTTTCAGCTTTCTGTCCACGCTGGGTGCTAAATTTCGCGGTGAGGGCGGCTCTGCATTCGAAGACGTCGACAGCGAATCCGACTTTTTCCGTCTCGGCTTTAGGTCTCTGATTAGGTATAAATTTCGGGTAGAAAACACTAGCTGCTTTATTACTTTGTCTTTTAAACTTACCTATTTACCGAAGGTGGTGGCATCATCTGGGAATCGGCCAGCAACGGACTGGGTAAGTTTGAATAAGCCGGCGTGGACGAGGAATGAGAGTGTGCTGGTGATGACGGCTCCAACTCCTGGGAGGACTCAAAGTCATACCGGAATACCTGCCATAAGTAATTTATTTTCTAAGACTTATGCCTTAAGCTGATTGGATATGGTATAGGATGTTTAAGCATTGTCTATATACATCTAGTCAGACAATCCAACGCTCCCAAATTCTCTACGCTTAAACGACTCAGAATACGTATGCGACATCTGCTGTCTGCGACGGTACTTAAATCAGAGGTATGCCAGTTCAGATTTGAAAATTTTGGGAAGGAATCTGTAACCTCGCCTTGGTCGTATCGATTTTTCCGTAGTTGGTTAAAACACCCTAAATCCCAACTTTAGCCCGAATCTGCCCAAGTTAGAAAATAGGTAAATATGGTACCTGCATTATCATTATTCGAATGGTTGAACCAGGGATGTACTTACTTTACAGACCCCATATGTGTTATTCCAAAGAGAAAAAAACTTATTTATCTTGAAATAACGTCAAATATATCTCCAATTTTTCTTTTTTTTATAATTTTATCTTATTAGCTTCAATGGAAAAAATAAATCCTCAAACAACAATTCAATCAGCACTCCTCTACATTTTTAATTATTATTATTAAGAATATTTTTGTTGGCTTTTTTTGGCAAATAGTGAAAAAATATCATAGCAGCGTGGATGATCTGATATAGGTGTCACAAAAGGCTAAGTAAAATGGTTTGCAGAAGATATATCATTATATTAAAAACTCATCTGTGCTTAGCGTCCTTTATTTACTAATGTGCACGTTTGGATAGCAGGTGTAGGACAAGAAGCTACTTCACTTTTTTGAAATTGCCAACGTTTCGACCTTTAATTGGGGTCTTCCTCTTGCTAAAATACAATAATTGTATGTACATTGGCAGTAAAAAACACTAATTACAAAGAAAAAAAACGACTAATAAAAGTATACAAATTAAAAGACAATACATGAGTCACAACAAATTCGCCTATTCTATTATATGGGATTCGTGCATACTGTGGAGATATAAGTTGCAAAAACCCACTTAGGAGAAAAGGAAGGAAGAAAAAAAAAGAAGAAAAAAGGAGCAAGCTTCTCTGATTGAAAAAGGTAAGCTCGACACATCCTTTTTCTTCCTTTTTTTTTCTTCCTTCCTTTTTTTCCTAAGTAGGTTTTGCAACTTATATCTTCACAGTATGCACAGATCCCATGTAGTAGAATATGAGAATTTGTTTTTACTCATGTATTGTGTTTTAATTTGTATACATTTATTAGTCGTTTTTCTTCTTTGTAATTAGTGTTTTTTACTGCCAATGTACATACAAATATTGTATTTTAGCCATGAGGAAGACCTCAATTAGAGGTCGAAACGTTGGCAATTTCAAAAAAGTGAAATAGCTTTTTGTCCTACACCTGCTATCCAAACGTTCATATATTAAAAAAGTTACAATATTATCGTTCACATCAGTATCAATAACAATGCAGATATAATGTTGGTTGAATTCAAGAGTGACCTTTCATTCATTTTCATTTCATGATTCAAGATATGCCTTACTCATTTTCGGTTTTTTGTTGCCATGTATATTAATCAAGTTTTATAACCGTTAAACAATAACAAAATATCACAAAATGCAGTGGGCTTATAAGGCTAAAAATAAAAATTCAGTATATATAAGTAGGGTTACCACCTTTGAAGAAGACTTAACCCGGAGATTGTGTAACGAAGTTACAAATAGCGCCGCAGGCGAAAATTTGTTGAGGTGCCACGCCCACTTTTTGGTAAATTGTGACTTAAATTTCCCTTCGGTACTAAAAAATTGCTAGAAACAATTGTTTTGAATTTCTTTCATCATCAAATATTAATTGAATTATTATTTCTTAAAGCAGATATTTTGTTTTAAAAAAACGTGGACTTTTTTCACAACTCATAAAAGCTCAAAGTACAATATCCTAATATAAAGTATTGTTACGATTCGCAGCAACGCCGCATGGGAGGCGGGGCAACGCATCGGAGCGTGTTGGTTGGTGGAGCTTCGCGACCTATCCGCGCTGCGTCATGGCTGACACGAGTGATTTATTGCTCGTCTGGCTTAATCTAGAAGGCAGTTGTTTACAACCGTTTTTTTTTTATGTGAGATTATTCAAGAATTCTTATAAAGAACTTTCTAGGTTTTTCTGTAATTTTAGGATTGTATATAAAAGGCGCATAGAGCGGCGGTGGAGAATAGTCGTATTTTAATCGAGCTATAAGTAAGCTAAAGTTACGAAGCGATAATAGAAGGCTATAAAGTGTTAAGTAGTGAGTTATTTAGTAGTCGTGTGTATTTGTGGAGTTAATAAATAGTGTTTTCGTATTAAATCGTTACATTGGAATTATTGTACCCCTAGTTCGCAACAGTATTGTCCTTTCAAATAACGGACGGTTGGCAACAATAGCAACAGCTTCCAAATAAAGGTATCCCTAATTTGCTGACCCATAAGAATTGTATTTACTACAGAAAATTTTGCTGACCCGTTAGAAGTTCTTGCTGACCGGTATACAGGATAATAGCTGAGACAGTACTTCAGATTATGTGTGAATTCTGTAAAAATCGGGCAGAAGATAACTTAGTTACAGCCCTGTCAAATCTTTAAAAGTGAGATTTTTTGCTGACCCTATAGAAATTCTTGCTGACCGGTATGAAAAGTGATAGCTGAGAGTGATTTTTCATCGATTTTTGACATTTATTATTTCTCAACTAACGGGTCAGAAAATAAATCTCACTTTTAAAGGTTTTACGGAGCTGTAACTAAATTATTTACTGCCCGATTTTTACGAAATTTACATTAAAAATGAGTATCTGTTCTTATGGAAACTGTAAAAGGTCCAAATTAATTCAAATCTTTAAATCCCGAATTATCATTTCATCAGTTTTTTTCGGAAAAATATGTCAGTGAAAAAGTTTTAAATAGACATAAACGTTAACAGAAAGTCAAAATACGGTCTTGTACTATCGAAAGGAAACTAATCCACATACTGATTCCGTCAAGACAATACGCCACGGCATCGTCGAGGACAGCAAATCATGTTTACTTATCTTATTACCCAGATACAACAGGTGCTGCAATAAAATTTCTTCACTTCTGAAATGTTTGAAATATTCTGGGATTCAATTTTCGAGCGACATCTATCAGAGTTTTGGCTAAATAAAATCCTTGGAGAAATTAACCCATTTGAAATGTCTGACTAGGTATATATAGACAATGGTTTAAGCTATGACGCAAATAGGGTGTAAAACAAATTAATAAATTTCCTCACTTTAAATAGATACCTAAGTCAAACAAGTCAAACGAATAATTAGAAATCAGATTTACTACATCCTTGTTAACAAGGGATTCCGGAATAGCATAAAATCAGTGAAGACATACCCTGGAGCGGACGTGAGGTTAAAGAGGACACAGTCCCAAGCACAAAACATCAGTTTAAATATCCGAAGTATACAACAGAAGTCCGAACTGCTGTAATTAATAACGTAAATAATAGACTCCATAAGCTGCAGGAAGAAAATGTTGGTGATCTGGGTGAAAAGGTAAAGTGGACCAAAAATTAAAGAAGCAATAATAACAACACAAGAAAGCATTGGTAAGGGCAAGAAGGCAGAGATGGATGACTGAGGAAATTTTGGCACTGATGGAAGAAAGAAGGAGATACAAAGGCAGGGATAGCACAAAGTACAAGGAGATATAGAACACAATTAGAATAGCAAAGGAGGTCTGGACGACTGAAAGGTGCAAGGAAATTGAAGAATTAGAACAGAAGTACGACAGTTTCGGCCTACATAAAAAAATAAAACAACTCCTCGATGTGGTGAGAGAGAAGAAAGCTGGTGCACTGAAAGATGAAAAGGGCGCACTGGTTGCTGACTTCGATGCCAGACTGAGACTGTGGCAGCAAAATATAACTCAACTGTTTGATGACCGAAGAACGGAGACATATGAGACATAACTATATCAGAGAGCGCTCCAGAAATAACGAAGGAAGAAGTAGAGTATGCCATCAAAACCTCAAAATCCGGTAAAGCAGTAGGGCCAGATGAGGTGTCATACACAGGGGGGGCACAATCAGTGTCATAGTGGATCTATTCAATAGCATTTATACATCAGGATAAAGGACAAGGATTCCTAGAGAATGGCTGCTTTCCATCTTTGTTCCTATCCCGAAAAAATCTCGAGCGTCAAAGTGTGATGATCACAAACTAATAAGTTTGATGAGTCAAGTTCTGAAGATCTTTATAAAAATTATACATACTAGAATATACAAAAAATGTGAGGCTGAGACATCAGATACACAATTTGGATTCCGCAACGGAATGGGTACCAGAGAGACCATCTTTGCTTGGAATGTCTTGTCTCAGAGATGCCTAGATGTAAACCAAGACCTTTACATATGCTTTATATATTAGTAGGGGTGTTGGGGTTGTGCTGTAGAGGTAGTACCTTTCATCAAGGATGGTCGTGCTCAGTGGTATAACCGGTGAGTAGTCGGCAATGACTGGTCCTCACAGGGCACCCAATTCTCACTTATGGCTCCATCGTGCCACACCCCGGGCAACTGCATCGACCTGCAGGCTAAACTAAGTGAGGATAGCCAGATATGGTGAAAAATTCGCAGCGTCTGACCCAAAATGGGCGGCTGCAAACGGCGTCTGTTCCCATAGTGGGCGGCTGACTCAGACACTCACCAACACGCCCGGCCAGCGTGGTGTTTTAAGGCTAAAATCCCGTAAATGAAAGAGACGAAAAGGATACGGCCCTCAGTCCCCGGCGGAACGCTGGTTCCCAGCCAAGGTGGCGGCTGGATCAAACAGAGATCAGAGGGTGCTAAGAATCACCGGGTAGGACCAGGCCACCAAGGACGAAGAAAACTATATATTGCGACGTATAATACAAGAACGCTTTTGCAAGACCAGAAAATCCTTGAATTGGAGGAAGAGCTTAGCAGAATACACTGGGATATAGTGGGTCTTAGCGAAATTCGCCGAAGAGGAGAACAACAGCTTAGGCTAAAATCAGGAAGCGCGATCTACTTTAGAGGAAATGAGGACAGATCAGAGGGAGGACTTGGTTTTATAATACATAAGAGACATATTAAGAATATTGAACACCTTGAGAGTGTAAGCCCTAGAGTTTGCTTATTAGTACTGAAGTTAAACCAAAGATACAGCATTAAGATTATTCAAGTCTATGCACCTACATCCGTAGGTGCATAGACTTGTAGTTTCCGATGAAGATTTAGAGATCTTCTATGAAGACATTGCCAGGGCAATGTCCAAGGTCCCAACACATTTTACAGTGGTAGTTGGAGATTTTAATGCTAAACTCGGAAGAAAGCAGGATGAGAGTGAATTCTCCCTAGGACAGTATGGGATAGGAGAAAGAAACGATAGAGGAAACTTTCTGCTGCAGTTTCTCTTAGAACACCGCCTAAATGCTATGAATACCTTCTTTAAGAAACCGGAACAACGGAAATGGACCTGGGCTAGCCCTGATGGAAACACGAGAAATGAAATAGATTTCATCATTACAGACCAGAAGCAAATCATACAAGATGTAACAGTACTCAACCGTGTATCAGTGGGAAGCGATCATAGAATGGTGAGAGCAAGAATAACGTTGAACTTAAGGAAAGAGAGAAGAAAGCTCCAAAATACAAAAAATAAGAAACGGAATACAGTTGCAAACAAAGAAGAGTATCAAAGAACCATAGCTGAAAAATTGGGAAATATAGACACAAAGGATGTAGAAGACTTGAATGACACAATACTGAAATCGTTACGAGAAGCTCAGCAAATACATTGTACCCAAAGGAGTGATAAAGAAGAAAGACTATCGGGGAACACCCGCCACCTTATGAAACAAAGGCGAGAAATGATACACAAACAATCAATCAACAGAGACCAGTTGAGAATATTGAATAGGAATATACCGAGAGCCGCACGGAAAGATATCAGAGATTACAACACAAGATGGGTAACGAGGGTCATAGAGGAAAACAAGAGCATGAAAGTACTCAGAAATAAACTCGCTTTGGGGAGGACAGAAATCATTAAACTGGAAAACGTAGATGGACAAATAGTCACAAATAAACAAGAGATTCTAGAAACTGTGAAAGATTTCTATGCAAATTTATATTGCAATAATGAACAGCCGAGATGCACAGAGGACATCCCTCGAGTTTTAAACCAGGGATCGGAGGAAATGCCTGACATAACAGAGGAGGAAGTCCTAAAATCAATGTCGGAAATGAAAAACAATAAGGCTCCAGGTGATGACGACATCGTGATTGAGGCAGTTAGGGAAGGTGGAGAACAACTGTTAAAGGCCATCACAAAATTATTCAACAAATGTCTTGTGGAAACCACAACACCTACAAAATGGAACAATGCAATCATAATCATCATGCATAAGAAGGGCAACATTGCCGACCTGAAGAACTATAGACCAATTAGCCTGCTTTCTCATCTCTATAAATTGTTCACCAAAATTCTAACTAAGCGTCTAACATCGAAATTGGACTTCTACCAGCCTACAGAACAGGCAGGTTTCCGATCCGGATACGGAACAAACGACCATCTGCAAGTTATTAAGACATTGATCGAGAAGTCCGTTGAATACAACAAGCCACTCGTGTTAATATTTGTGGACTACGAAAAGGCGTTTGATTCCATCAAGCACAGCGAGATGTTTAAAGCGCTTGCCGACTGCCGAGTAGACCACAGATACTCTGCTATACTGCAACATATATACGAAAATGCAACAGCGAGCGTAAGACTCCATGAAGAGACAGATAGATTCAGAGTGCAGCGCGGTGTACGACAGGGCGACACAATCTCCCCTAGACTATTTACCACTTTGGTGGAGTATATATTCAAGAGTGTCGAGTTGGAGAATATGGGTATAAATATTAACGGTGAAAATCTCAGTCACCTTCGGTTCGCTGACGATATTATACTGATTTCAGATAGCTTGGATAAGGCAGAGAAACTGCTTAGGAGACTAACATCTGCTTCACATAAAGCTGGGCTTAAAATCAATCCATCGAAAACAAATTTCATGACAAATCTAGTCCCAAGCCGAAACTACTTAGTAGAAGGAAAAGAAATTTTCCAAGTTACATCCTACAGATATCTGGGCCATGATATTACGATTGGCAGGGACAATCAAACCTGCGAAATCAAAAGAAGGATAGGACTAACGTGGGCCGCCTATGGGAAGCTGAAGCACATTTTCAAGTCCGAAACCCCCATATGCCTTAAGCGGAAAGTGTTTGATCAGTGTGTTCTGCCGGTTCTGACTTATGGTTCGGAGACCTTAACTCTAACACGAAAATCGGTAAATAAAGTAAGAGTGGCCCAGCGAGCCATGGAACGCTCCATGTTGGGAGTCACGCTGAGAGACAGGATTCCGAATGATCGGATACGTCAGAGAACAGGGGTTACCGATGCAATCCAGCGAATAACATATTTAAAGTGGAACTGGGCTGGACATGTCGCAAGAATGACCAACGAAAGATGGACCAAAAAGATCATAGAGTGGAGACCTAGGCAGGATGCGTTCAGGAACAGAGGTCGTCCGCCGACCCGGTGGACGGATGACATAAAAAGAATAACACCAAATTGGATCCAGGATGCCCAGGATCGGAACAGATGGAGATCGTTAACGGAGGCCTATGTTCAGCAGTGGACGAGACAGGCTGTTTGATGATGATGATGATGATGAAGGCGTTCGACAAGTAAAGCATGAAAAGCTTCTGAATATATTCCAAGGACTTAACATTGATTACCACGATGTCCGAATAATTACAAATCTCTACTGGGGACAAACTTCTAGAGTGAAATATGACAATGCTTTGACAGAACTCAGGCAGAGAAACTCTCTATCAAGCAGAGCAACCATAGACCGGTTTCTGAGAGAGAAATGCGTTTGATAATCTGCTGAACGTCGTCCCCAGACAGTATAGATACGAATTTCGGCCATCTGTCTGTGGGAAGCGACAACTTCGGCAGAAAACTGGCTTGGTTTCACTTCACTATTATCTCGCATGCCCTAGTGGAAGCACCTGCCGTCGTCCGATGGCACCACTTACATACATACACTTGAGCAAGAGAGGAAACCAAGTAATTTTCGAACTCGAATTTCTGTCAGGTTTGAGGCATACCATACTGATGAGCTCTAATAAGAGCGAACCCGATCGATGTTTCCTCTGCCGGATAGAAAAATGAGTTTGATACTCTGCTAAACGTCGTCCCCAGATAGTATGGGTACGAATCTCGGTTATCTGTCTGTGGGAAGCGACAAATTTGGCAGAAAACTGGCTTGATTTCACTTCACTATTTTGTAGAACATTCGCCCAATTATTCCGATTCTACAAAAGACAGGCTTTCGAGATATGTGCAAATCGTTTAAATCGGAGGACCCAACCCGGATGTACAGCGATTAAAATATTACCAAAAAAGTGACGGAGCGGTTAGTATATTGAGCTTTTTAGATATTGAAAACACCACCTAAACCCATTATCAGCCGACGAACTGCAACTAGCAAATCATTTGAGACATGAGGAATAGTATATGTGACAAAGATAATGTTGCTAAGTAACTTACCGAAGTAACAGAACTGGTGGTAGCGTTAGGTGACACATCATACCGAAAAATAGTGCCTTCAGGACACTTGGTCGGCGCCGCGTTATTGTAGCAATGCCTACGAGGTCCATTACCGCTCTTATGTTCCAGCGTGTCAACGTTGTGCGAGCGCGGAAAATCGTACATATCGTCGCTGATCACTTTTGGTCCTGTCGCGCTCTTTTGTTTCTCATCTGGTCCTGTCCTAAGGGGAGCTGGGGCCAAATTGAGATAACTAGGATAAGCGGGAGCGCCGATATGCGACGGCTTTGGCGGTCTGGGGGGCGCAGGCAAGGTCCCTTGATTATCCAAGTTTTGCACGATTTTCCGGTCGTTGGAGTTCGTATCCAAATCGAGGCAACTGTCCGAGGGTCGGGATTGTTGTTGCTTCGCTAAATCTGTATTAAACAGAAATAAACAATGGCGATATTTTCCATATAATTAACAATTAAAGACAATGGGACTGTAGATAGCGGGTGTAGGACAAATAAGAAGCTACTTCACAGTTGCGAATACGCCAACGTTTCGATGTCTATTTAGATCTTCTTCAGGGCTAAAAAATATGCTCAATGAAAAACTCTACAACACACTTAATGCATAAATAAATCAATAAAGACACAACTATAAACACCGATAAAAAATTGCATAAAAACATGTTGCAACAATTAAAAGTAGATTTAGTAATTAACAAATACATATAAACCATATACAGTAAACACAGAAACCGTGCATCTGTATGTGTTTATTATCAAAGTGTAAGATGGTATGCTCAGATAATTAGTGGATTTGCTTACCTTAATTCAGTTTGAGAAGTCTGTCATCTAAGCTATATGTTTAGGTTGAGTCTGTTTATCGGTGTTTATAGTTGTATGTTTATTGATTTGTTTATGCAATAAGTATGTTGCATAGTTTTTCATTGAACAT
This sequence comes from Taphrorychus bicolor, assembly GCA_951812265.1. Taxonomy (NCBI): domain Eukaryota; kingdom Metazoa; phylum Arthropoda; class Insecta; order Coleoptera; family Curculionidae; genus Taphrorychus; species Taphrorychus bicolor. The sequence goes on along the minus strand of OX638302.1, from coordinate 27,913,493 downwards.
ATTTTTTAGCCCTGAAGAAGATCTACATAAAGATCGAAATGTTGGCGTATTTGCAACTGTGAAGTAGCATCTTATTTGTCCTACACCCGCTATCTACAGTTCCATTGCATTATAAAGGACACAAAGCAGGTATAATTAAAGACAATATGAACATAATATTAAAAAAAAAAGGTCGAAAAGCAACAGATGGCCATGCGCCGCGGCCAAGCTCCGCCCAGCCCCACCCCTTAATTTTGACAAACTCTGAGAGTAATTGATATCTTTATATTCTTAGTGAGAAAACAAAGGACGAATATAGTGTCATTGCACTCTAGAGCAGCCATCAAGCTGCGAAAACGCCGTTTGTTTGCTGGGCGTGTTGTTGCGCATAAACATGTGCGCATTAGCAGAAATTGGACCTGTTTTGGTTTCCATACCTCCACCCCATACCACCGCCAATTCATGGCAAAATATTATTACGTATATATTGTTACGATTCGCAGCGACGCCGCATGGTAGGCAGGGCAACGCGTGTGTGGTTGGTGGAGCTTGGCGACCTATCCGCGCTGCCTCATGGCTGACACGAGTGATTTATTGCTCGGTTTAATCTAGAAGGCAGTTGTTTACAACCTTTTTTTTTATGAGAGATTATTCAAGAATTTTTATCAAGAACTTTCTAGGTTTTTCTGTAATTTTAGGATTGTATATAAAAGGCGCATAGAGCGCGCGAATAGTAGTCTTATTTTAAGCGAGCTATAAGTAAGCTAAAGTTCCGAACGATATTAGAAGGCTATAAGGTGTTACGTAGTGAGTTACTTACTAGTCGAATTGTACCTGTGCGTATTTGTGGAATAAATAAATAGTGTTTTCGTGTTAAATCGTTACACTGGAATTATTGAACCCTGAGTTCGCAACAATATTATACGCTCGTTGTAGGTATGTAACTAAACTGCTAACGGAAAAGATCGATACAGTCATTTTTGGGGGTCTGTATCTCGCAAAAATGCCTTAGCCGAAAACTAAAAAGATTTTAAAAGGCCGTTTCTTCTAGAATCACGGCGGGAGATTGTTCTTAAATAAGTTATTCTCTAAAGGATATACAGGGTAAAGATTAAATCACTGCAAAATGGTTGCATTTCAACCCACTACATTTGGTAGGTAGCGCAATTTCAGAACATTTATTGTTATGACATTTGATGGCGTTAGTTGGTATCTCGGAGCATGTTCGACAGTTTTCAGTTTTTTGGCCTACAAATTAAATTACCGGGGTCTTTTTTAAGTTATACAGTATTGCGAGAATGCCGCAGCCGATTTTAATAAGATAAATGATCTCTAAAAGATAACTGGTTGTAAAATCAGCGACGTAGACTCATAGTTAATAAATAGTACATTATAAACCAAGGTTGTGAAGTACATTATTATGACCCGAACGTCAAGTTTAAATCCCGAAGCGGGTAGCGCTGAGGGATCTAAGATGTGAGCGTCTTAAGTAGTTCACAACCGCGGTGTATATACGATTTTTTCCACTACTAGAGTCGATAAATCTACAACAGAAAATTGCCTAAATTAGTAAGATATCGCTCCGCATATTTTATTACTAAGAACAGGCGCGTCTTCAATCCATATGGAGGCTTCGTTACCGTGGCAACCGATAAACCAAATCGTCGTATGACGATATCACGGCGCCTAATGCGCCTGACAACTGACAGCTTTATTTACCAGGTAAATAATCGGCCATAACGTTGTCATTATAGACCGCTTATGTTCAATTGTTTTATAAGCAAAACGAGAAAACCCACTTTACAGTCATTCTGCTGACCTTATTATATAACGGCCCGTATTAAAGCGAGTAGTGGAAAAACAGTTTTATTCCATTTTGTACAAGGCCGGCAAAAAATCTAATAAAAAACTGATTCAAATATTGTTTACTACGATGTCATGACGAGAGCCTTAACTTTAAGACTTTTTTTGTAATGACATTTAAGAGCTATGGTCGATTTCTCGGGACGGTTTTGGCGGTTTTTTGCCTACTAAATCAGTTACAGGGCGTTTACAGAAAGTTTGAACTTGTAAGTTACAATACAAGGTATCCTGAAATTAACTGGGAAATCCCTAGGCAAAAATAGGGCACAATGTTCATACAGATATAACCCGCAAACGCTTCGTCTCCGAGATACAGGCTACTGACTTTCTATCATGATATCTATGATATCTACCACCACTGACTTTTACTTTAAAGTAACTTAACTTTAATTACTCTTTGGATTGGTAGGGTAAATATTGCTCTTTTCGATGAAGTAACTTCAACTAATTTACATTCACATTCTTGATTTGAAACAATAAAACACAAACGACAAAAAAGAAAATGCAATTACAAAAACTAACGTTACCATAGCCTAATGTCCGTTGTTGGGCTGGTGTCCATTCCTCATCGTGAAAGACGCTGTCCGAGTCGGTAGGGCTGCGCAATGGCGATGGATCTCTTTTAGCCGTTTGCTTAGGGGGCACTAATTGTCGCGGACAATCGTAAAACCGAGGATCTGGCAACTCGTTGACGTAGTTTCTGTCCGGGTCCCGATTGAAATTGACGTAACTGTTGTGATGATCGTATAAATCGTTGTTGTGCGAAGTCAATCGACTCTGGTGATTGTATTCGTATAAGGTTTTTATGTCTTTCGGATCGTAAACTGGTGATCGTCCTTAAATTATTAAAATAATTGATTAGAATATTTATAACTGTCATGTGTAGAGTTTCAATCAGGCTGAAGGAAAAGAGAAAATTAATACATACATCGGGCAAATTTTTATAAAAGTACTTTTTGGCGTACCGATTTCGGTTGTGAGGCCATCATCAGCGCCCAAAATATGAACCTCGGTGAAGACAAAACGATTGGGCCATGGAGCCCACCCTCTAGGCCACGTTCACAATGTAATTTTTTATATATTGCACTCAGGATTTACAAAAAAGATCAACAGAACAAGGACAAACACAAAATGTTTTTGTTTGAAACTATTCCAGCCGAAATTAGTACCCAAAAAATTAGTTTATAAAAATTTTCAGGAAGTATGCACACCCCTTCAATCATCATATTAACTAGTCAAACTGAATATGAAATAAATACTTAAAAAAATTTTAAATATTCTTAAAATAATTATCAAACTTCTAAGGATCGCTTATTATTTAAACTTTAAACATATCTTTGATTCTGACACTTGCCTGTGATACAATCAGACACATGAATATAGGGACTGGTGGTGCTAATAGGCGACACTGGTGGAGATTCATTGGTTCTGGTAAATTTTTCCTCAGTAATCTCAATATCTGGCCCAGTCATTGGCATTCCCACTAATATTTAAAAAGCATAGTACTCAACAAAAACAAAGTATTTCTATACAGGGTGAGTCAGGATTAAACGGTCCCCTGCATTAGTAAATGGATTTTAAGCAGAAAGTTTTATGCGAAAATGCGTTGTTACCAAGATACAGGGTGATAAAGTTTCAGATTTTATGCAAGTTTCATTTCATAGCTGCTTCAGTTCTTCACATAGCAAGACCCCGCCCGATACCCTTTAGAATCTCCGCAAGCACAATTTACAAGATTGAACTGAAAATCTACAGGATGATACTTTTTCAGGGGCCAGGCCTCTTTTTAACCTTCCCAAACTGTTTTGTGGTGCGCCACTGATCATTTATTTCTACAAATCTGAACTATTTCTTCAATTTTCGAAACTATTTTGTCTATAGATATTTTTTCTGCCCGCATGCGCAAAAGTTTACTTTTCCGCACGCATTTAGGTGCGGGAAGTTGAGAGAAAACCTCAAATGGCTGCTATTTTGCTTTAAATAACCTTGGTAACTATGGGTGGTAAGGATGAACGTAATAAGAACCAGTAAAACTACCATGATTTATAGTTGTCAGGAATGGTGGCATTAGGTGCCTGGTACACCATCATACTTATACCTGTACTGCATCTTTAATTTTAGTCTTGCAAAAAAGGCAGGATATCGATCTCAACATTTTTAAATTAAAAGGTTCATTTTTTCAATTATTGCTATATGCGCTAAAACTAAGCAAACATCATTCATCGCGCAGCTGAGGCAATAAATACCAATATAATGACAGAGTTTTAGGACGACTTTTACAGCTATCAGTAAAACTTCAGTTTGAAGTTAAAATACCAGATATGACGTACATTCCATAGTTTACCTGACAGATAAACAACGCCATGTCTGGTGTTTTAACTTCAAACTGAAGTTTTATTGATAGTTGTAAAAGTCGTCCTTACTAGTAGAAAAAATATTGTTCCTAACACTTGCAGAAGGTATCTTTTCCATGCTCGACTTCATGGCCGAACTCCGCTATGCTGCATTCGGCCAAATGGAGTCGGAAAAGTATCACTTTCCGCACTTGTTAGGAAAATAACTGTTTTCCACATCTGTCACCATTTTGCATAAAACGGTAACAACAAACTGTATAAAATAATTACAACTACAAATAATTTGCACTTACAAATACTATTTTTAAACTACCTCAAAACCAGTGATAGACACAATAAAATGCAAAGAATAAGAACAAGCAACAAAAAGTTTCTAAATTGAAGAAAGAGTCAGATTTTTTAGATATAGGTGATCAGTAACAAAACAGTTTGGGAAGATAAAAGGGGGCCTGATCCCCGAAAAAGACACCCTTTAGATTTTTACTACAATCTGTAAATTGTGTTTGTGGAAATTTTAAAGAATATGGTTAGTAAAAAAATTTATCTTGCTATGTCAAGATCTGAAGCAGCTATGAAATAAAACCTGTAAAAAATCTGAAATTTTATCACCCTGAATGTAAAGCATTTTCGGATACAACTTAAGCTTAATGCTTAAAATCCATTTCCCTACCTGTGATTTATGTATGACCTTTTAATCCTGACTCACCCTGTATAATACAACTGATAGCATTTTCAGGTGGCAGCTCTAGAGTGCTCTGTCTGAAAGTATTCCCAACCTTTGTTTTCTAAATAAAAAAGTAAGGATGTGAATACTCTCTGAGCAGTTTAAAGTAGCCATTTGGAAATGCTATGAGTGATCAGGTTTATAGAATGCAAAAAGTATAAGCCATATCACTTATTATTGTCGTCAACTAGGCGTTGGAAAATTGACTGTCATTTTTATAGTATCTTATTAACATGTGCTAAAAGGAGATGGGTATAAAAAAAATTAAGGTTTCAAAAGTACCTATCTAGATGACAACAATAAGTGAATGGGTAATAGATATCAAATTCAAATTAACTCACAATCTTCTTCCTCATTGGTAGATTTCAAACCACACACTCTGCAAATGCATGTCACCCAGGCCTTCATCTCGTCTTCAGTATCTGCTGCCAGATAGTAAGTACGGTTAGGGGTTTTAATGCCGAAAATGTACTCAAACTTAAGGTTCCTTTCCTCCAGCTTGAGACCCAAATCCACCTATTACAATTATTGCTCAATAATGAAACATTTATACCTCAAGGAGGATAAATCATACAAAGTGATAAGTATGTATAAATTGAATGAAAACAGCCTAAATGAAACCAACCTAGACTATTAGTAGACTTTTTATTCTACAACTACATGATTCAAATGCTAATGAAAACACATAGGTAAGTACCCAGACAAGTACCTATATAACAGAGATAATCCCTTAGAAAATCAACTGGCAATCTGGGATTTCCAGATTCCCCATAAAAATAAAACACAGTTTATTACAGATACTCTATCAAGTTTCATTTCAACATGATATAAAGCATGATTTGAACTTCATAACAATAGTACTTACCTGTTCACAATGGTCCAAATTAATGACACCCTTGAGCTTGGATCGTGTTCGGTTTGTATAGTAGGTTAAAACATACTGTCCTGGTATATCTCCAGAGTGTGTTAGTAGAAACCATCTACGTCTCCACTTCTACAAAATTATAAATACACATATTCCATCACATAACACCTGTTTGTTATAGATGGTATCAAAGACTTAAACTATTGTTTAGTTTTGAACTTACTGAGAAAGTTTATAAAAGTTGGGTTTGATATTCTTCTCAAATTCTGCATGAAAGTTGAAATTAAAGCAACTGTCATAAGGCTTCTATTTTAACACTACTATGTCAGGACCATTACCTAAATTTAATATTAGAAAAGTGGGATTTACATTTTAGTTTAGGTACCATAGACTATTTAAGTGAGATTACCTTATCTACTTGGGCGTACTTGAAGCATGATTCATAATTTTATGTCACATAATGCTACTACCAATTAAAATAAAAATTATCTACAAAGCTTAATCTAGGAACTTACAGCTCTCCAAATTCGTTTTGTTGGAGGTGATTTCGTTAACCATCCCTCAAAGACTACTTCTTCTGGTGATTGCGCCATTTCTCTGTTTACAAATTGCAAAATTGGGCCCGATCGATGACTAATTATTTAACTATGATTGCACTTCTATAGGAACGTTCTGTAGTAAACAATTTCGTGGTGACACTTTTCTCGGGAATCGTCAGGCTAGTTCATTAGTTTTTTTTGCTAAACAATCCATTGTTTGTTTTTTTTTACTTCAGAACCAGCAAACATCAAGAACATGGTGTGAAAGTTGGTGAAGAAGGGTGTAGAAAAGATGCTTGTCTAGAGGAAGGGTGTAAATGCTAATGGAAGACGTTTGTTTATTGAAATATATAGGTATGGGAGTGCAGTATGAAGAAAGGAACTAGAGAAAGAACAGTTGTAACCAGCTTAATCATAGGAAATTCCCATTAATTGATTTGTACTTTCAAAAAAATAAAAATATATTGAAAATTTATAGAAATTAGTAATGACATTGACAGTAATGTTAATGAACTGACATCGACAGTGGTTTGAGTTTACACACGTCAATTGTCGCACATGTCAACTGTCATTTGAATCGTCGCTTCTTATAGCGTTTTCGATTGAGAACCCCAGTGCATAAACTAGTGCAATTTGTACGGGCGATTGGTAACTTTGGTTCAGTTTAGTATTGTCGCGCAGTGTCCTCCCCGCTAATCGGTCGTTGCGTGCGGACGGCTGTGATATAGGTTGCTGTGTTGCCGTCGCCACCGTGTCTGCGGAGATTCAACTAAGTGGATGTTCTAAGTCCAATATCTTCGTGTGCCAAATCTCTTTTACCACACTGAAAGGAGGACCCAACTCTCGGAAAGGATCTATTTATTAATAAATGCTAATTTATAAATGAGATAAAATTTAATATTTTGGGGATGCCAGCAAGGTTTTAATGTTTAATCTGAAATAAAATAGCGGCGGACGTGAAGTTTTCGCGATAAGCTCAGTGGTCCTCAGAAACGTGCTTGATGGGTACACGATTTCTTACTAAAATTGAAAAAACAACAACAAAAAAAAACTAAACTAACGACGCAGTGCAGAAGAGAAAAGAATTCCGCCAGGTCGTTGGGATCCTCCATATTGTGGTGAGCAAAATACTACTATAATATACAAAATGTTTCAACTTCTACATCTACTATACAAATACTTAATTGCCGTTAGTCTTCTGTGTCTGCAAACTATCCGCTACCTGCAAGAAAATGGCCTATTCAGAAAAAGGGTAGAAGTGGGTTGACACTATATGGCACAACCAAAAGAACACTCCGCGAAACTTTTCGTAGGCGGGCAATAAGCGGTTTAATTGTTTTGGCGCTAATTAAAAATACCAATAATTAGCGCGGCGGACTTAAAACGGGTTTCTAAAAGGGAAAAAAAATTACGAATTGGCGATAATCAGAACGGCGGAGCCCACGACTGACTTTTTTCTGGTGGTAAAATTTGAACTTTTTTGTCTTCCCGGCTAGATCGTCGTTTTTAGATCGTAACTCTATCGAGTTCAAAACCGTCTCCCTAGGTCATAACTCTCGCGAGTTCAAAACGCGTCTCTCCTTCTAGGTTGTAACTCTCGCGAGTTCAAAAACCGTCTCCTTTCTAGGTCGTAACTAGGTAGTCGCGCGTTCAAAACGCGTCACTGTAGGTCATAACTGTCGTGAGTTCAAAACGCGTCTCCCCTTCTAGGTAGTAACTCTCGCGAGTTCAAAAACCGTCTCCTCTCTAGGTCTTAACTTTCGCGAGTGTCACCCTCTCGGTACTTCTCATCCCCGAAAGGATACCGCAAAAAAATCGATACCCCACCCCCAGTGGCCACTGTATGGCGCTTCGGCCGGTGCCGGCATAAATTAGTAAAAGCGTTTTATTGAAAAATCTGTTGGAAAAATGGGATTGAAAATGTGATCGCTAGACAGAATAAATGATGCTCTTTAAAATGACACTTCACATGACAATTTAATTAACAATTAAAGCTTTTTATTTAAATTGACCGTTAATTTCCTGGCCCAGTCAATTAAGACATGAATTGCTCGAATTTACATTCAAAGGATGAGAAATTAAAAGGTCTCTATCTGATGAGATAAGATTTTAATTTCATTTAACGATATTCGCAAAATTGTTTTAATTACTAAACTATTGTTCGGGTCACGCACAGCTCTGAAATTCTTTCAAGGGCCATAAACCATTAAAAAGACGTCTTTGTCGGTTAAAGAAGAAGGGCAATTGTAGGGTTTCATGTTTCATGGCCAGAATTCCCAAGAAATTGTGAAAGTGCCTGTCCAAAATCTAACAAAAAAAATGTTCTTGGACGAAAATTAAAAATATTGCCACCATATGTGCATTTAGGGCCTCATGGGGCTGGTTTATTCAGAAAACCGAAACACAGAAACTTCCATAAGTTTAAAGCGTAAAAGCTTCGAAAAGTGGCTTTCAGAGTTGCCACACATGAACTCATATGTAAGTAGAGAGTTCAGTTTGCACAACAGTACGGTTTATTGGAAATTATTGGAACACCAGTGCAGCGAGTTTCACACTGAGTGCAACATTTTCGACACGAGCTGCACTAGGTAGTTTTGCCCTGAGTGCAATGCAAATGCGAATTGCGTGTTATTGGAACTGCACCTGGGCAAATATCTGAAGACACTGGAATTGCCTTGCAATCGACTCGGTGCAAAACTCGTTTTGCCAATCGAAAACGATTTTTAAAAGTCTAAAATTATTTGTGAAAGTGGCACACCACGGGGCGAAGCCTTGGTGTACCACTCAAGGCAGGCACATACCTTCTCTGCTCCCATAGCCACTAGTGTGCACGTCAGGTGGCTATGGGGTAATTGAGAATAGGTATTAGAATAGGAAAGAGAGAGGAAGAGGATCACATACTTCCATTGACGTACTTGGGAAGGATAATACATGGCGGGATTCTGTCTAACCTGTTCGCACCAAAACTTGTGTACAAGTACAGTGGCGTAGCATCCGTGTTTTACATAGTATACACATTTAAGAAAATATTTGGGAAATCTAACATTATTTGAAAAATACACATATGTAATATTACTAACAAACATCGGTTTTAGAGTGTGTTTTAAAAGGGAGATGATTACTTGAGATGAAAATCTTTGATTCCTCTCAATATTTTAATTATACAAAATCCATGCACTAATGAGGCAGATCTACAATTTTCGCTTGATATTTGGCAAATCATGTACAATTTTTATTCCAATATTGGATTGACAGTTATCAAACTTGTTTACTACGTATAAAACAGTGCCATCTAGTGTTGAAGAATTTTAGCGAATAACTATTATAGTATATTATACAACAAGCATCTAATGTAGGCCATCATTACCGACGGTGACATTTGAGATCACGAGCGTAGCCAGTGACGCAATTCAGCTGAGGTAACGAAACCTATTATGTGCAAGTTGGATACTATATTTTGCCCACGGCTTAATTCACAATTTTTACATAATCAATAAATAAAAGAATTGATTCGATAACTCGGTCGAAGTGACGTTAAAACCATTATGGCCGTGCATTTCTGTCGCGGCTAGTGCTGCCATCTAATATTTTAATATATGAGTAATTTCCAACATGGCGTCCCTTACCGGCACCGCTATTATGGAGTGTATAATGAAAAAACAATTGACGCAGCGTGAATAATGAATATTATCCGCGTTCTTCCAGTTCAAAGGTTATGACATACCCTATTATGTGGTTACAAGTTATGGAAGTTTCTGTTTTTCGGTTTTCCGAATGAACCAGCCTGAGGACCTAAATGCACATATGTTTGCAATAATTTTAATTTTCTTCGAAGAGCATTGCTTTTGTTAGTTTTTGAACAGGCACTTTCATAATTTTTTGGAAATTCCGGCCACAAAACATGAAACCCTACAATTGCCCTTCTTCTTTAACCGGCAAAAGCGACCTTTTAATGGTTTATGGCCCTTGAAAGAATTTCAGACCTGTGCGTGACCCGAACAATAGTAATTAAAGCGATTTCGCAAATATCGTTAATTGAAAATAAAATCTTACTCTCTCATCAGATAGAGCTTTTAATTTCTCATCCTTTGAATGTAAATTCGAACAATTTATGTCTTAATTGACCGGGCCAGGAAATTAACGGTCAATTTAAATAAAAAGCTTTAATTGTCAGTTAAACTGCTATGTCATGTGAGGTGTCATTTTAAGCAGCATCATTTATTCTGTCCAATGATCACATTGTCAATCGCTGTTTGTTTCAACAGATTTTTCAGAAAAGCTCATTTTCTGAATTTATGCCCGCACCGTCCGAAGCACCATGCAGTGGCCACTAGCTGGGTGGTACTATTTTTCTGCGGCACGCTTTCGGGGATAAGAAGGATAAGAAGTACCCAGGGGGTGGTTCTGAAGATTTTTTGTGAAAGAGAGAGACGAGTTTTGAACTCGTTAGAGTTATTACCTAAAGAGCAGACGGTTTTGAACTAGAACGTAAGTTCGAATTTTACCGCGAGAAAAGAGTCAGTCCTGGGCTCCGTCGTTCTGATTATCGCCAATTCGTAATTTTGTTTCCCCTTTTTGAATCCCGTTTAAGGGTCCTCCGCGCTAATTATTTGTATTTTAATTAGTGCCAAAACAATTAAACCGCTTATTGCCCGCCTCCGAAAAGTTTCGTGGAGTGTTCTTTCGGTTGTGCCATTTTCTTGCAGATAGCGGATACTTTGCAGCCGCAGGAGACTACCGGCAATTAAGTAATTGACATTAAGTATTAAAGGCAGCACTAATTGGGCCGCAGTACAAAAAATATATATACAATAAATATAAAAGTTTTATTATTTATTCCTTCTTTTCTCTAAAATTTTGAGAAAAAAAGAAAATACCAAATTCCCGGTCCTTAATTTTAGAAGAAGTGGACCGATTGGAGTGAATCCGACAGTTTTCTTGTCCTTCTCCATATCCTCTTCCACCTCCCACTAACGAAAGACCTATTGGTTCAATAATTTCGAGGAGAGACCCCTTTGGTGGTCGACTTTCAGAAACGACTTTTTTACAGATTTTAAAAAGTTTCTAACTAGACTATTCTGACTCGTGTTAAGTGTGTTGCGTTCATAGGAAAAATCGTTTCATTTCGATCAAAAACAGTTAAAAAAAATTCCAAATTTCAAATTCCTAAAATATCTAAAGGGGGTATATGCCTTTTTTTTTATCTAATTTCAACTTTGACTGCCTATAACTTTAGAACGAGTGGACCGATTGGAATCTAACATTTTTTTGTTCTTCTTTTGATGTCCTTCCATCGCCTTTCACCAAGGGAAGGCCCAAAGAACCAGTCAAAACATCTCTCGTATGGAATTTAAAAAAAGAAAATCCGATCAAAATGGAATTTTATAGTTGATAAAAGGTACTAAATCACAAAGTGAAATATGGTTTTCAATAGCTCTTTCATACAATAAAAACAATTTTCAGACATGAAGACCTTTTTTATTTTTGGTCCTGCTCGGGTTTTACATATGACCTCTCAAGCCCAGTGCACCTACCAAATAAAAATAAAAAAAAAACAATAAAAAACATGCAGGCATTAGTAAAAAAAAAAAACAAGAAACCGAATAACTACAGGCTTACGACGACACTAGAATATGCATTTCCCACCTTTGATTTGGAATGTACGAGCGTGTTTCGTTGGCTAATTCGCAGGAGTCTGCGTCGCGACGCCCGCATACTACTCGGGCCTTCCAGCAGTCCCGAACCGCGCGTCGCGACGCCCGAACTGCCGACATTTCCCAAATTGCGGACAAGGTCGTTTCCCACCTCCATCAATACTTTTTGTTCGTATGGTCTCAATTTCTCAGACTATTAAGTGAATTTTTGGTGCCTGATTTTGCTGCTCTAACAATAATGACTTCAACCCGATTGGAATGATCGATTTGATTTAAAAGGTGCGACCTGTGATGTTTCGAATTGTCTATATCATTTAGCCAGTGAACAAACTTTGCTCAAACAGTAGAATTTTGTAAATACGCATAAAACACATGGTTCCTTTTAATTTTATGTTTCCGTCATGCTTTGTTTCGACGCTAGGGACTTCGCATGCGGGTTTATTATAACCTGGAAATCCCAATTACCCTGGAGGCCCTGTAGATCCTAAGTCAACAATTTTAATATTCTAAAGTGTCTACAAGGGCCAGTTTAAATAGGTTTGAGTATCAGGAGTAGGTCCTACTCCTTACCTGTAGCGCGCCATTTATTATTGGCAGCAAGAAGTGGAAGGTTATTCTTAATTGACCTTGACCTCTTAAGATATTCGCGAATGTTGTTACAAAATTTGGGCCTAAAAAATTGTTGATTTCTACATTACATTTTAAACACTCAACCCATAATACGATATGGGTGTGACTTTTTCTGAAATTTAAACAAAATTTTAAATCAATAGTGCAATTTCTAGTCAGGGGTCATGTTCAATATCAGGCACCAAAAACGACTTTGCATTTCCTGTTAGAAAAAAAAATTGATAAGATTAAAAAACTGGACATCAAGGATTAATAGACTAACTGGGCAGAGACTCCATCCTATTATGAAGGTGTGGGTGTAATGAACAAAGAGCCCGTGTTTCTTCACCATGTATTACTGGGTATGAGAGGTAAGTACAATAAAATTAGTAAGAGGTGTTCATGAAGGAACAAAAGTCTATTTACTTTCATAATGTCATCTGTCTAAACCTTCTAGATGACGTTTTGTAATGAACACACCGTACATTGTAGTGAAGTAGAAGCTTCGCGTTGGCTGATTGGCAAAAATGGCTGATTTTAGCACAAAAAGTAGCTCCTACACCATGCACAACATATTACTTGTTCTGCCAACATTTAAAAAGCGTCATTAAAAGTCAGAGGGAGTTTTACTTATCTACTTAATATGGTATTTTTAAATTTTTTTAATCATATTTTGTAATTTTTGGTATGATAAAATAATTTTTTTTGATGTGTTTTTTTGACTAATTATTTCTGTCAACATGGAGAGTAATCAATTTCCTCTCAATAACACACCAAAAATAAAACTCAAAGAATATAAAACTTTCAGTAATTTCTCGAGTCTAGAAATTTCTCATTTTGTCCAACCCTATTACTTATTCAATATAGAGTTAGGCACGTAAGAAACTTTCCGCCTTGGTAAATTTCCAGAAAGGTGTAGGAGATATCCAAAAATTGTTGAAAATTTTATCGTTTTCAAGTAGTTTTCGGAGGTTTTCAGTTTTTGTGCCATTGTTACCTCACCATTTCAATAAGCAGAAGAATGGGCCTAATTATTTGTGTCAACAGAGAGAGTGATCAATTGCTTGTCAATAACACAGCAAACAAATCAAAAAAATTAAACTTTCGGTAATTTACGATCCTAGAAATTTCCAATTTTGCCCAACCCTATTATTTATTCGATTATGAGTGAAGGATGTAAGAAGTTTTTCGCCTTGGTAAATTTCCAGAAAGGTGTAGAAAAAATCCCAAAATTGTTGTCCATAAAGGTGCAGGGAATATTCCAAAATTGCTGAAAATTTTGTCGTTTCAAGAAGTTTGCAGAGGTTTTCAGTTTTCATTCCGTTTTCACCTCAGCATTCCAATAAACAGATAAATGGACCTAATTGTTTGTGTCAACATGGAGAGTAATCAATTTCTTCTCAATAACACAACAAAAAAAAAATTAAGAAAAATTCGGTAACTTTCGGTACTTTCGGTAATTTTTCTATTCTAGAAATTTCCAATTTTGCCCAACCTTATTATTCTTTCAATATAGAGTTAAGTAGGTAAGAAACTTTCCGTCTTGGTAAATTTCCAGAAAGGTGTCGGAAATATTCCTAAATTGTTGAACATTTTATCGTTTTAAAAAAGTTTTCGGAAGTTTTCAGTTTTCATTTCATTTTCACCTTACCAATCCAATAAGCAGAAGAATGGACCTAATTATTTGTGTCAACCTGGAGAGTAATCAAATTTCTCTCAATCAAACACAACAACAAAAATCAAAGAAAATTAAACTTTTAGTAGTTTCTCGATTCTAGAAATTTCCAATTTTGCCCAACCCTACTATTCATTCAATATAGAGTTAGGCACGTAAGAAACTTTCCGCCTTGGTAAACTTCCAGAAAGGTGCAGGAAATATTCCAAAATTGTCGCAAATTTTGTCGTTTTCAAATAGTTTTCGGAGGTTTTCAATTTTCATTCCATTTTCACCTCACCATTCAAATAAACGGAAGAATGCACCTAATTATTTGTGTCAACATGGAGAGTAATCAATTTCCTCTCAATAACACAATAAAATATTCAAAGAAAATTAGACTTTCGGTAATTTCTCGATTTTAGAAATTTCTAATTTTGCCCAACCCTACTATTTATTCGATATAGAGGCACGTAAGAAATTTTTCGCCTTGGTAAATGTCGAGAAAGGTGTAGGAAATATCCCAAAATTATTGAAAATGTTGTCGTATTCAAGAAGCTTTCGCAGGTTTTCAGTTTTCACTCCATTTTCACCTCACCATTTCAATAAGCAGATGAATGGACCTAATTATTTGTGTCAACATGGAGAGTAATCAATTTCCTCTATAGATGGGAGAAGGGCCAATTCCCAAAAAACCTTTGAACCCAATTTTGGGGTTTTACCTGGGTTTTTTACCATCTATTTTTGAAAGCACCCGCCAGTTTCAAGATTTAAGGTTAGATTTTAGATTAGAATTCAATAAATCCAGATTTTGGTTTGTTTTTTATAAACTAAACACTGGTCAATTGAATAAAAGCCTCAAATTGCACAAACCAACAAATTATTGCTTAGTCGATAAGTGTTAGGCGTATTGAAAATAGAAACGTAAGTTAAATTTAAAGATTATAATGGAATAAACCCGGACATTTTCCAGGGAATAAATCATCAAAATTTAAAATACCGGGTAAAAACCCATCTCTAATTTCCTCTCAATAACACAACAAAAAAAAATCAAGGAATATTAAAGTTTCGGTAATTTCCCGATTCTAGAAATTTACAATTTTTATCAACCCTACTATTTATTCAATATAGAGTTAGGCACGTAAGAAATTTTCCGCCTTGGTAAATTTCCAGAAAGTTGTAGGAAATATTCCAAATTTGTTGAAAATTTTATCGTTTTTAAGAAGTTTTGGTAGGTTTTCAGTTTTCTTTTTATTTTCACCTCACCATTCCAACAAGCAAAAAAAAATGGACGTCATTATTTGTGTCAACCTGGAGAGTAATCAATTTCGTCTCAATAACACAACAAAAAAATCAAAGAAGGGTTCAGTAATTTCTCGATTCTAGAAATTTCCAATTTTGATCAACCCTACTATTTATTCTATATAGAGTTAGGCACGTAAGAAATTTTCTGCCTTGGTAAATTTCCAGAAAGGTGTAGGAAATATTCTAAAATGGTTCAAAATTTTATTGTTTTCAAGAAGTTTTCGGAGGTGTTCAGTTTTTATTTCATTTTCATCTCACCATTTCATTAAGAAGAAGAATGGACCTAATTATTTGTGTCAATATGGAGGGTAATCGATTTCCTCTCAATAACACAAAAAAAAAGTGAAATTGAAACGGTAATTTCTCGATTCTAGAAATTTCCAATTTTGCCGAACCCTACTATTCATTCGATATAGAGTTATGCATGTAAGAAACTTTCCGTCTTGGTAAATTTCCAGAAAGGTGTAGGAAATATCCCAAAATTGGTGAAAATTTATTCGTTTTAAAAAAGTTTTCTGAGGTTTTCAGTTTTCATTTCATTTTCACCTTACCAATCCAATAAGCAGAAGAATGGACCTAATTATTTGTGTCAACCTGGAGAGTAATCAAATTTCTCTCAATAACACAAAAAAAAATCAAAGAAAATTAAACTTCTAGTAATTTCTCGATTCTAGAAATTTCCAATTTTGCCCAACCCTATTATTCTTTCAATATAGAGTTAGACACGTAAGAAACTTTCCGTCTAGGTAAATTTTCAGAAAGGTGTAGGAAATATCCTAAAATGTTGAACATTTTGTCATTTTCAAGAAGTTTTCGGAGGTTTTCAGTTTTTATTTCATTTTCATCTCAGCATTTCAATAAGCAAAAGAATGGACCTAATTATTTGTTTTAACATGGAGCGTAATCAATTTCCTCTCAATATAACAACAACAAAAATCAAAGAAAATTAAACATTTAGTAGTTTCTCGATTCTAGAAATTTCCAATTTTGCTCAACCCTATTATTCTGTCAATACAGAGTTAAGCACGCAAGAAACTTTCCATCGTGGTAAATTCCCAGAAAGGTGTAGGAATTGTTGAAAATTTTATCGTTTTCAAGAAGTTTTCAGTTTTTATTCCATTTTCACCTCACCATTCCAATAAGCAAAAGAATGATCTAATTATTTGTGCCAACGTGGAGAGTAATCAATGTCCTCTCTATAACACAACAAAAAATTTTTTAGTAGTTTTTCGATTCTAGAAATTTCCAACTTTGCCCAACCCTATTATTCTTTCAATATAGAGTTAACCACGTAAGAAACTTTCCGCCTTGGTAAATTTCCACAAAGGTATAGGAAAGTTCCCAAAATTGTTGAAAATGTTGTCGTTTTCAAGAAGTTTTCGGACGTTTTCAGTTTTCATTTAATTTTTGACCTCACCATTCCAATTAGCAAAAGAATGGACCTAATTATTTATGTCCACATGGAGAGTAATCAATTTCCTTTCAATAACACAACATGAAAAAATCAAAGAAAATTAAACTTCCGGTAATTTCTCGATTATAGAAATTTCCAATTTTGCCCAACCCTACTATTTCTTCAATATAGAGTTAGGCACGTAATAAATTTTCCGCCTTGGTAAATTTCCAGAAAGGTGTAAGAAATATCTCCAAATTGTTGAACATTTTATCGTTTTCAAGAAGTTTTCGGTGGTTTCAGTTTTCATTTAATTTTTGACCTCACCATTCCAATTAGCAAAAGAATGGACCTAATTATTTATGTCCACATGGAGAGTAATCAATTTCCTTTCAATAACACAACATGAAAAAATCAAAGAAAATTAAACTTCCGGTAATTTCTCGATTCTAGAAATTTCCAATTTTGATCAACCCTACTATTTATTCTATATAGAGTTAGGCACGTAAGAAATTTTCTGCCTTGGTAAATTTCCAGAAAGGTGTAGGAAATATTCTAAAATGGTTCAAAATTTTATTGTTTTCAAGAAGTTTTCGGAGGTGTTCAGTTTTTATTTCATTTTCATCTCACCATTTCATTAAGAAGAAGAATGGACCTAATTATTTGTGTCAATATGGAGGGTAATCGATTTCCTCTCAATAACACAAAAAAAAAGTGAAATTGAAACGGTAATTTCTCGATTCTAGAAATTTCCAATTTTGCCGAACCCTACTATTCATTCGATATAGAGTTATGCATGTAAGAAACTTTCCGTCTTGGTAAATTTCCAGAAAGGTGTAGGAAATATCCCAAAATTGGTGAAAATTTATTCGTTTTAAAAAAGTTTTCTGAGGTTTTCAGTTTTCATTTCATTTTCACCTTACCAATCCAATAAGCAGAAGAATGGACCTAATTATTTGTGTCAACCTGGAGAGTAATCAAATTTCTCTCAATAACACAAAAAAAAATCAAAGAAAATTAAACTTCTAGTAATTTCTCGATTCTAGAAATTTCCAATTTTGCCCAACCCTATTATTCTTTCAATGTAGAGTTAGACACGTAAGAAACTTTCCGTCTAGGTAAATTTTCAGAAAGGTGTAGGAAATATCCTAAAATGTTGAACATTTTGTCATTTTCAAGAAGTTTTCGGAGGTTTTCAGTTTTTATTTCATTTTCATCTCAGCATTTCAATAAGCAAAAGAATGGACCTAATTATTTGTTTTAACATGGAGCGTAATCAATTTCCTCTCAATATAACAACAACAAAAATCAAAGAAAATTAAACATTTAGTAGTTTCTCGATTCTAGAAATTTCCAATTTTGCTCAACCCTATTATTCTTTCAATACAGAGTTAAGCACGCAAGAAACTTTCCATCGTGGTAAATTCCCAGAAAGGTGTAGGAATTGTTGAAAATTTTATCGTTTTCAAGAAGTTTTCAGTTTTTATTCCATTTTCACCTCACCATTCCAATAAGCAAAAGAATGATCTAATTATTTGTGCCAACGTGGAGAGTAATCAATGTCCTCTCTATAACACAACAAAAATTTTTTTAGTAGTTTTTCGATTCTAGAAATTTCCAACTTTGCCCAACCCTATTATTCTTTCAATATAGAGTTAACCACGTAAGAAACTTTCCGCCTTGGTAAATTTCCACAAAGGTATAGGAAAGTTTCCAAAATTGTTGAAAATGTTGTCGTTTTCAAGAAGTTTTCGGACGTTTTCAGTTTTCATTTAATTTTTGACCTCACCATTCCAATTAGCAAAAGAATGGACCTAATTATTTATGTCCACATGGAGAGTAATCAATTTCCTTTCAATAACACAACATGAAAAAATCAAAGAAAATTAAACTTCCGGTAATTTCTCGATTATAGAAATTTCCAATTTTGCCCAACCCTACTATTTCTTCAATATAGAGTTAGGCACGTAATAAATTTTCCGCCTTGGTAAATTTCCAGAAAGGTGTAAGAAATATCTCCAAATTGTTGAACATTTTATCGTTTTCAAGAAGTTTTCGGTGGTTTCAGTTTTTATTCCATTTTCATCTCACAATTCCAATAAGCAGAAGAATGGACCCAATTATTTGTATCAACATAGAGAGTAATCAATTTTTTCTCAATAATAGAACAAACAAATCAAGGAAAATTAAACTGTCGGTAATTTCTCGATTCTAGAATATTTCAATTTTACCCAATCCTACTATCAGTAATGTAAAGGCAGAAATTTTCCAAACGGAAATTTTCCGAAATCGGTAATTTTCCGGATAAATTTTCTTCCTTGGAATGGAATTTTTCTGCATTTGTCACAAGTCGATATCAATATCGTCAATCCGCAATCAAATACTTTTCTTTTTAATTTAACCGTCAAAGTGTTCCAGGATTTTTTAATATAATTATGATTACGTTAAAAATTCCAGCTTTGGGGAGTCACAATTTACAAACAAAATAAGTAGATATTTCCTAAACTAAAAATGCTTTTAGCCGAATATTGAAAAGTTATATTTCATTTTATTATAGGTATCCGGCTTTTTGGCATCGTTATACGTAAAGGAAATAGTGGACACATTGAAAAATTTTGCAAATTTTTAATTCCAAATGTTTCCTATTTTACCGGTAAAATTTCCGAAACTTTTCTGGAAAATTTTCCGAATATTATTTTTTTACATCACGGAAATTTTACATCACTACCTACTATTCATTCAATATAGAGTTAGGCACGTACCCAAAATTATTGAAAATTTTATCGTTTTCAAGAAGTTTTTGGACGTTTTCAGTTTTTATACCATTTTCAGCTTACCATTTAAATAAGCGAAAAAATATACCTAATTATTTATGTCAACATGGAGAGTAACCAATTTCCTCTCAATACCGTAACAAAAAAAATCATAGAAAATTAAAATTTTAGTAATTTCTCGATTACAGAAATTTCCAATTTTGCCCAACTCTATTATTCATTCAATATACAGTTAGGCACGTAAGAAACTTTTCGCCTTGGTAAATTTCCAGAAACATGAAGGAAATATCCCAAAATTGTTGAAAATTTATCCCTTTCAAGAAGTTTTCGGAGGTTTTCAGTTTTCATTCCATTTTTACTTCACCATTTCGATAAGTAAAAGAGTGGAACTAATTATTTATGTCAACATGGAGAGTAATCAATTCCCTCTCAATAACACAACAAAAAACTCAAAGATAATGAACCTTTCAGTAATTTCTCGAGTCTAGAAATTTGCAATTTTGCCCAACCCTACTATTTATTCAATATAGAGTTAGGCACGTAAGAAACTTTCCACCTTGGTAAATTTTCAGAAAGGTGTAAGAAATATCTCCAAATTATCGAAATTTTTCACATCACCATTCCAATAAGCAAAAGAAAAGACCTAATTATTTTTGTCAACATGAAGAGTAATCAATTTCTTTTCAATACAACAAAAAAAAATCTAAGAAAAATAAACTTTCGGTAATTTCTCGATTTTAGAAATTTACAGTATTGCCCAACCTACTAGTTTTTTTATATAGAGTTAAGTACCTAAGAAATTTTCCGTCTTGATAAATTTCCAGAAAGGTGTAGGAAATATCCCAAAATTGTTGAAAATTTCGTCGTTTTCAAGAAGTTTGCAGAAGTTTTCAGTTTTCAATCCATTTTTATTTTACGATACCAATAAGCAAAAGAATGGTCCTAATTACTTGTGTCAACATGGAGAGTGATCAATTTTCTCTCAAAACACAACAAAAAAAAATACAAAGAAAAATAAACTTTCGGTAATTTCACGATTCTAAAAATTTCCTATTTTGTCCAACCCTACTGTTCATTCAATATAGAGTTAGGCACGTGAGAAACTTTCCGCCTTGGTAAATTTTCAGAAAGGTGTAGGAAATATCCCAAAATGTTAAACATTTTGTCATTTTCAAGAAGTTTTCGGAGGTTTTCAGTTTTCATTTCATTTTCATCTCAGCATTTCAATAAGCAAAAGAATGGACCTAATTATTTGTGTTAACATGGAGCGTAATCAATTTCCTCTCAATAAAACAACAACAAAAATCAAAGAAAATTAAACATTTAGTAGTTTCTCGATTCTAGAAATTTCCAATTTTGCTCAACCCTATTATTCTTTCAATACAGAGTTAAGCACGCAAGAATGTTGAAAATTTTATCGTTTTCAAGAAGTTTTTGGAGGTTTTCAGTTTTTATTCCATTTTCACCTCACCATTCCAACATAAGAATGATCTAATTATTTGTGCCAACGTGGAGAGTAATCAATGTCCTCTCTATAACACAACAAAAAATTTTTTAATGTTTCAGTAATTTCTCGATTCTAGAAATTTCAAATTTTGCCCAACCTTACTATTTACTCAAGATAGAGTATAGAGTTAGGCACGTTAGAAACTTTCCGCTTTGGTAAATTTCCAGAAAGGTGTAGGAAATATCCCAAAATTGTTGAAAATTTTGTCGTTTTCAAGGAGATTTCGGAGGTTTTCAGTTTTCATTCCATTTTCACCTCACCATTTCAATAAGCAGATAAATGGACCAAACATTTTTGAGATGTCCATGCGTCTATTGTTGTCTCCTTGTTCTCTAGTCCAAATTTTTTTGTGCCCACCTGTTGTCAATTTTTCGTTGCAAATTCTGTTTTTTCGTGCACATAAATTGTTTTATATTCTCTATTATTTGAATGCCATTTTTATTTTGTTATTTCTGATATCTTCTCTGAGCTTATGTTAAGTATTAATTAATATTATTATTAATTGTTAAAATTCAATAATTAAACCAATAATATTCTTAGAATCCTACGCATAACCTCTATTGTGGAATATGCACGAAAGACTTTAGTCATTACTGACTAAAAATGTCAGTAATGAGATGCAGTGTTTTAGTAGCAAAGATAAAGCAGAAGATGCCCGAAAATTCCTTGACACTATTTAGACGTTTTTATTGAAGAAACTCCATTTTAACTTTCACTTCTGTGTACCTTGTAGATTTGGACATTAATTCTATTTTGCTGTAATCTCAGAGGCGCTCTAAGTAACAATCCGAGGCTCTAAGATGGTAGTGCTCATCTTAGAGCGCGGACTGTAGAGAGATTCATCTTCAGCCTCTACCTTGTACCTCCAGCCAGAATGGTGTTTCCTTCTGCTTGATGCAGACGCAAAAGTTCTTCACAAGACAATCGACAGGTCGTTGTGCCAGTTCTGAGGTCAAAATGATTTGGCTCCCATTTTGTGTTTCTCATGTATCATTTTTAAATAATACATATGAGAAAAATTACATTTAAAAAATTAAAAAAAAAAATCTAGACTTTGTTGGATGATTCTGGGTCCTGTTCACCATCACAATTCCACATACGAATAATTTATATTTTCCATCAATCCAACTTGGCTCAAAATCTTTACTCCACTGCTCATCCAAACAGCATCATCATCTCCATATCCACCCGCGCACTGTCACAGACCATGTTCAAAGATTTATTATGATTTATTAGAGCGTATATACATAACACATGCCATTATTTTCTGATGTTTCAAGCCTTGCCTCTAAATTACAGACGGCATGATTGCAATATAATGGGTCGATTAACCGTTTCTCAGTGAAATTGCCTTTTCGGACAGAATGAGACGAAATTAAATGGTTCGTGAGTGATACATTAATTACATATTTAGTTCTTTCGTTTGATATTGCGAAGCCACGAAGCTAAAATTTTGATCTTGATTACCAACTGAGAATATAATTTGGGAAAAAAAAATGAAAAAAAAAAATAGATCCATTAAAAATTTATGTTAAAAATTATAAGCTTAAAGCCTCGTAAGTGAGAGGCACATTTCGTTCTGGTCCTTCAACACAGGAATTGCAGAAAGTCTTAATAATTTTATGAAATGTTTTGTCAATAATCTGACACAATTTTGAATCTCAGTTCGGGCCAAAATACTTCACCATATCACATCTTAAAGTTAAAATAGATTGGACTTCACGGAGCACCCTGAATCTACAAATTAACCATTAATTGTTAGTTCACTCTAATTGCTTGTACTTTTTTCTTTCAAGCCTACCAAGCCTCTTGTAGACGATGAAGTGGCGTGATCAAAGAAAAATTTTACTTTTTTTCTTTTTTCCGGGCAGATTTGCTGTTTCGGGAAAAATTTAGGATTTTTTTTCTGGCTTAATCTTTTCTCACGGGTGTCAGATTGAGTGCCCATCATGTTCATCCATCAGGAAGCAGCTCTTGTCTTGATATAAGAACTAATATTTTATACTTAACTATAATAAATTACGCATGGATGACAATAAGGTTATTCAGTCTTGAATTGTCCACACAAGAGATCACTGTCCAATCAGTGTGGGAGTGGAGAAAGGAAGGAAATTATGATCCTTAATAAACCTGCAGAAACTCACTCAGCGTCTGCGTTAAAAGTATTAGAAGGTATTCAACTCTGAAGCATTTCAATGATTATACAACAAAATTGTCACAATTTACCATCTCGACCACCACTCGCTTCAGTCAAGTTCCAGGAGGGTATGCGGCCCCCGAAATCCTGGAAGTGATTTTGAATCAATCGTAGTTTTAAAACCCTTGGAAACGACTACACTACTTTTGTCTCAGCCCACGATTGCTGTATCATGGTAAGCTGTACAGTTCCAGACGAAGAATGATGTTTCATATTCTAGGCATGCAATTTTCTCCAGAGCATCACCACGGATGATTCTGCAGCCTAAAGGTATACTCATCAGACCATATGGGCAGCATATTCTTGATCTATCGGACTATGCTCCGATTGGGGCAAAAGACATAAAGCAGCTGTTTTATTGGCCCAAACAATGGTGAACCGCTGGTTGCGCTCCTTTTCGGTCGTCAAGTTTTCTCCTAACCGTCTCTCTCCTTTGATGCACGTTCAAGCTCCTTTTCGATATCTCCATGATTGTCCCCCTCACAGCAATCTTCTTCAAAAGTCTTGTTGTTCCAACCTTCATTCCAAGAACCGACTCCTTGATGAGCATGCTCAATTCATCTCCACCAAGCGCGCCTCTTTTTCACCTCACTAGGTGGGACTTTTCGAAAACGTGGCCACCACTTTAAGCAAGAATCACGTCACCGGGCATAGGTTCGACAATCCCAGGGTATTGATACCTCGTGGTCACATGAATTATACTGTTGATGCCCCACGCAACTTATGGCAGTATTTCGTCCCAATATACCCAGTTTTTCATTGATATCATGATTGGCTCTTGTCATGATGGTGCTGTATCATTAGTTCTTTTGCTGGTTTACCATTGTTTGGGTGGATCATTTTGGTCGGTTGAGACCATTTTGGTGGTTGGTTATTATCAACCATCGGTGATAATGTCCAAAGCTCTCGTCAGGTCTGAAGTGATGCCATCTCTAGAGAAAAAGCCTCCCATTAGTGCCGCTGACCCAAATAGTATCAATGAAAGCAAACAAACTTGTGGTGGAAACCTTACACCTAACTGTATCTACCACTATAGTTTCCAGGACTTCCACACCCCCTGCAGTTTACGAAATTGGCTCTAGCAACAGTCACTTCTTCTTCTTTAAGTACCTATCCTCTGTGGATGTGTGCTATCACATTGGTCCAAATTACTCTATTCACTGCCGCTCTGAATAGAGCTGTCGACGTCATTCCAGTCCATGTTCGTGAGTTTCGGAGCCACGATGTTCGTCTTTGCCCTGCTGACATTCGGCCCTCTATTTTTCTCTGTAGAATGAGTTGAAGAAGGTGTTCTTTTTCATTTCGCATGATACCTCCGAAGAATTCAAATTCTCTTCGTTTGACGTATTGTAGGTATTCTAGTTGTCCATCGATGCGTTGCAATATCGTTTGACACGTGGTGGATCCATGACATTCTGAGCACACCACATCTCAATTGCATCTATGTTCATACTTGAAGTATCGGTAAGGGTCCACGCTTCTACTCCATATAGGAGGGTTGAGAGTACGTAGAATTTTAAAATTCTCATTCTAGTATGGATGATGGATTTCGATTCTTCACTTTATTCCTCGAGAGTGATCCCAGTCCTTATTCAAGGTGCATCTCAGATATGTAACTGTCGCGGCCATTGTGAGAGCTACATTGTTAGCGGTAAACTGTAGATTGCCGATAGCGGTTTTACTGATAATTAATGTGTGTGTCTTCTTACAGTTTATCTTCATACCATATCTGTTGTATACAGTCTCTACATGGTCTATAAGTCTCTGAAGTCTTTCAGCAGTATCTGCTATAAGGACGGTATAATCAGCGTATCTTAGGTTATTTATTATTTCTCCGTTTATTACAACTCCATCTTCTATGTTGTCTAATGCCTCTTTAAATAGATGTTCTGCATACACGTTAAATAGAAGAGGTGACAGAATACAATCTTGGCGTATTCCTCTCCTTATGCTATACTCTTCGTTTTCGTTTCGTTTTCGACTCGAACAGAGGCTTTTTGTTGTAAGTATAGCTTTGATATTATATTTGTGTCTCTGTCATCAATTCCGGACTCACGTAGGATTGAGATGAGTTTATTATGTTGGACTTTATCAAAAGCTTTTTCAAAGTCTTTGATATCTTCCTGTTGTGGACGAGGACAGAGGAAAAGGACGAGGTTAAGAAGGATACTAAGAAAATTATTGAGTCAGTTAAAGTTCAGGAAGAACAAGGCGAAGTACGTAAATCTGAATAGGTGGTAAAATCCAAAAACTTTTAGAAACTAAATATGACTAATGGTCAGTCAAAGATTTTGTGAATTTTACTCTGTTATGCAGATGAACTTTCAGATACTGAAAATAAGCTTCACCACCAATAGAAAGTAAACCCGTAGAAGAACCATCAGCACCAATTCCATCAGACAAGACCAGAATGCTACAGCTAACATCACTTCTTGCACTGCCAACAAATCCAATCTAAAGAAACCACACTTTTGAAATAGAGGATGAACACTCTAAGAAGAAGCAGAAAATGAACAAAAAGTGGTTGAAGGAATAGCCTAGGACGAGGTTAAGAAGGATGCAAAGGAAATTATTGAGTTAGTCAAAGTTGAGGAAGAACAATGCGAAGTACGTAAATCTGAAGAGGTGGTAAAATCCAAAAACTTTTAGAAATTAAAGATGACTACTGGTCAGCCAAAGATTTTGTGAATATTACTCTGTTATGGAGATGTACTTTCAGATACGGAAAATAACCTTCACCGCCAACACAAAGTAAACCAGTAGAAGAACCATTAGCACCAATTCCATCAAAAACTAAATCTCGAAAACCAGAATGCTACAGCTAACATCACTTTCTACACTGCCAACAAATCCAGTCTAAAGAAACCACACTTTTGAAATAGAGGATGAACACTCTGTTCACATTCTGAAGCTGAAGATGAATAGAAATTTGTTGAAGGAATTGCCTCTAACCTAAATTAACATCATTTCTTGTACTACCAACAAAGAGACTACACTTCTCAAACATAGGATAAACACTTTGCTTTATTTGAAGCAGAAGATGAACACAAATTGAATTAGGGAATAGCTCTCATGGAGGACGTGGTTAACGTACTAGAGGAGGTGCCAAAACTCCAATGTTTGCACCAGAAAGACTGGTAATTCTAGTAATTCCAATCCAAATGCAATAGCTCAGTAGAAGTGCGTTCTGAAAGAAAGCATAGCAAATATAACTTTGAGATGCCGCTAGTGATGTGTATCAATTTTGTGAAGACTCCGATGATAACAATACGGAGCAGCAACCACCTCGCTTAGTGCTCACGACTGAATCTACTACATCAAGCAGGAGCAATGCCACAACCACAATACTTCTCAAGGAAACTGAAGGCACCAAAGGCATCTGTATAAAAATACTACTACAGAGAGCGCAAAAAACACTATGTTCGTCAAGTCCTCATCGTCTTCATCGACAGAAGAGAATAAAGAAGAGTTTACCTCACCACAAGCCACAAAGGAGAAGAAATTCCAGACGATTAGCTCAGAAAGACGTTAGCAGGCGACGTCCGGGACAGAATCATGGTGACTGGACAAAACTTCCAATAGATAAAGTTTACGTCTGACTTACAATGAAGACGTACTTTCATATGGGTGAAAAACTGCCAGAGTTAAACAGCTAGTACTTTTCCGATATTCCAGTGAATAATTTTCAGGGCCCAGAACACGTTTGGTCCGCGAAGCTTTAACAACATGCTAAAAAAATTTGTTACTAATGTAACCGACACCGATATCATATTTAGTTCTTATACTGGATGAATAAACAGCCTTCACCATCCCGATTTCTCCATTTTCTTACTTTTACGTCAGCTCGCCCTCTGTTCTTCTTCTTCTGGTGCCGTTCGCTTTTTAGCGCGTTGGCGTTGTGTTCACTGGACGTTATAAAGTGGTTCTTTATATAGCTCTTCTGAATATCGTGGCAGCATCAGCGATGTTACACCAGTTCCGGATATTGCGTAGCCAAGAATGTTGTTTCCGTCTTGGTCCTCTTTTTTCCCGCGATTCTTCCCATCAGTAATAGTTTTTAGTAGATTGTTCCTAGGACCTTGGAGAATATGTCCTAAGTAGGATGTTTTTCGTTGTTTTACGATGTTTAACAGTTGTCGGTCGGTGTTTGCTTTGAAAAAGACTTGCTCGTTAGTTACGTGTTATATCCAGGGATTCTTAACTAGTCGCAGTTGGTTCTGACCACCTCCACAGGTTCCACATTTCGAAGGCTTCTATTCTTTGAAAGGATTTGACCTTTAGTCTACTCCATATAGCAGTATAAGCCATATGTAGTACTTTACCACCACGAAGGCGAAGCCCTAGTGGTACCTTCTGTCGCAAAAGGTATTTATTGAACTTTATAAACGTGTTTCGAGCAGTGGCTATGCGTATTTTTATCTCTTCGTCGTTTTCCCATTTGTCGTTCAGTGTTGTGCCCAAGTATTTGAACTTATTTACCATCTCGATCTGATTATTGTCGATATAGAGTTCTTCGTTGTCGTGGGGTTGTCTCCTCACTATCATCAGTTTGGTTTTGTTTATGTTGATCTTAAAGCTAAACTCCTTTCCTTTTGCGTTTATGGCATTTACGATGTCTTGTAGATCTTCAATGTCATCTGCTAAGATCGCCGTATCGTCAGCGTATCTTAAGTTGTTGATGGGAATTCCATTTACCTTTATTCCCCTTGGATTATCTTTCAGTGCTATTTGAAATATCTTCTCTGTTATGTTATGTTGTCTCGGTCTGTTATGTTGAACTCAATATGTTAAACAGAAGTGGTGACTCTTGTAGATCTTCAACGATATCTGCTAAGATCGCCGTACCCTCAGCGTATCTTAAGTTGTTGATGGGAATACCATTTATCTTTATTCCCCGTGGATTACCCTCCAGTGCTATTTGAAATATCTTCCCCGTGTATATGTTGAACAGAAGTGGTAACAATACCCATCACTGTCGAACTCCCTTAGCTATGGTTATGTTGCCCGTGTGATGTAAATCATGAGTTCGTAGTTTTGCTCTCTCTGTTAGGGGGTAAAATTTAGTAAAGTGTGATTGCAGAGTCTTTCTTCCAAAGTCCGAATGAGAAATGTCTCCTGTAAATACTCCAAGCGTGTGCCATTGAAACCATCCAAGTGAATAATGCCCAACCCCACTTTTTGCGCTTAATACTATTCTATATCTCGCAGCATTCTTATCTAACAAATTAGTCCCTCCATTCAGCTATTGTACCCAGTTATTTAACTCCATTTCTGTTCCTTAATTAATTTTTTCTTCGGCTCGGAAAAACCGTTTTTCGTTAGTGATTGGGATTTCTTAACTATTCGAAGCTGCAATGACGACGTTGTTATCGACCCATTTGACAATAATAAGTCCATCATCTTTATTCAAACTTGAAGTTTACTTTCCTCCTTTTTATTTTAAGAAAATCTCTTTTATTTACCATTCGACAGACAAATATCCTGATGGGTCATTCAGACACTAAACCGAATTTGATCGGCTTTATATCGAAAAATTGTTTGCGTAAATGTCGCCCAAATTATTTTATTATCGATTCGTCGAACTGTAAGTTGCTCTTAGTGTTGTTCTGCAATACTGAACGTAATCCAGTTTTCTGTTATTTTAGCATCTCCATAATACTTCTAAGTTTCCATAAATTGGATTCCGTATTGTCTGCAGAGGGTAAAATTTTTAGTATTTTCCGAAATTTGTTCCTTCGTATGCTAATCATTTGGTCATGTTGAGAGTCCCAATAAAAATTCTCACCCGGTAGATTTGAATATGCTGTTGCTAAGCAACCTTTCATTTTAGCGAATTTCATTTTCAGATTTGCATGATCGAGTCCAATCATACGATTTCCCTCTCAGTGTTGCATGAGCTGAAAGTTGGTCTTCAGGTTGTCAATGATTCTTCCTTCATATTGTTAAAAACTCGGTGTTTGAATAATTACAGTGCAACTGGTTATCACTAAAATACTATTTATTAACTTCACAAGTAAATACAATGACAATTCACTTATTGATAGTCTAACGATAATCAACAGTTTACAATTAACAATTTAATATAGCCCTTTACTATTGCCTCGCTCTTATAGCCTACACTCGATTAAAACTCAGAATGCAATTAGTGTGACTGACCGCAACAGTCTGTGCCTTTTATACCTAAACCTATAAACTAGAAAATTCCTTAAAATTACTCAAACAATCCCATGTTCTCTTCTATTCTAAGAGAGCCCATAACGCCTTCATGTATTGACTTATATCAGCATAATCTTACCACTTCGACCTTTTAGTGTTAATTTCCTTCAACAAAATGGATCTAATGTCTGTGTTGTTCCTTTATTCCGCTCGAGGTGCCTGTGTGGCCCAGCTATCATACCACTGATTTTCCTTACAAAAGGAAGTCCTTCACGCTTCTTTGACAATGACGAGAGTTTTCTTCACACTGGATGAGAGGTGTCAGTTGAAGGACTATGTCCGCCTCGAACTCTTGGAAAGATTCTCCTGCAGAGCTGTTTCTAGAATATTGTTTCCTTATGCTTATTCTCTAATCCTAGTTGCAGAGCCTGTACTAGAGCTATATAATTATTTGGCTCTGCTGCTGACAGCTCTTAGAGTAACTCAGCCGCTTTGCCACAGAATGCTACCACTAATGAGGGGACTTTCTGCAGGTCGGACCATCTATTGCCATTTGAAGCTGCCTCAAATTGAGCTCTGCAGATTTACTCCCTTCATAATTAGGCGACTTGCTCTTTACGTAGGCTGCGCTAAAACTCTCTATAGAGTTGTTGTCATCTTCGTTGTGTTGTCTTAGAAATTCGAAAAGTTTCTAATTCACCATCCTCCACTTTTTCCTATATTCGAATTTCCAATTATACTGTTCTCCCTAGCTGCGAGATGGCCCACTAATTCTTGATGACGTCTTCCCTGCTTTTCTCTGAGCAGTTTGTGTTCTTCTTATTGTTCTTGGTGACGTCATTCCTGCTCTTTTTTGAACAGTTGCTGTTTTTCCTTTTGTTGTCGCATAAGGGTAACCAGTTGATCCTATATAACTTTATGTTGGCTTCAAGTCACTCTCATAATTACAAGCTATATCCGGTTACTCATTCGCCAACAGAACAACAGTATTAAGTTAAATTTCAAACTCCCACTGGGATCTCACTTTTGACATCAGTTGTTGCGAAATAAAGGATCGATTAATTCCATTTATTTATTTACCTCACAAGTAATAGTATATTGTGCAACGAGTGTCGAAATATGCACTTTTCGCACGAATGTGGCGGTTTGGACACGAGCCATAGGTGAGTAATTTAACATCACAGGAGTGTGAAATAATATATTGTGCAACTAGTGTGGAAAATTGCACTTTTCACATGAGTGTAACGGTTTGGACACGAGCCGTAGGCGAGTGATTCAACGTCACAAGAGTGTAAAGAGAGATTTTCGTACGTGTTGCACACTATACTTTTTCTACGACTGCGTATTATAAAATATACGCAAGGTGTGCGCAAAACAAACCGAAGCGTGTGCAAAGTGGACTCTGTAGGAAGAGTGCGCAAAGCGCACTTTCCTCGCTCTGTTTGCAATATGCGATTTTCAATGGCAGTTAGTAGTGCGCATTTGTTCATTTTCGAAGCAGTCGTAGAAAAAGTAATTTTCGTACGTGTTGCACACTATTATTTTTCTAGGACTGCGATTTTGCTTTACAAATGATCATTCGTATTATAAATACTCAAGGGGTGCGTAAAACAAACAGAAGTAGGAAGAGTGCGCGAAGCGCACTTTCCTCACTCTGTTTGCAATATGCGATTTTCAACGGTAGTTAGTAGTGCGCATTTGTTCATTTTCGAAGCAGTCGTAGAAAAAGTAATTTTCGTACGTGTTGCACACTATACTTTTTCTACGACTGCGATTTTGCTTCATAAATGGTTGTGGGAGAGGAAATATATAATATTATATCATTAATCAGTCAATTTTATTAATTTAATTTTTCTTTAGTCAAATAATATCATAATCCACTGGTTTTACAATTATAACAAAAATGAAAGATTCATGCTACTTATTGTAAATGAAAGTGGTTCAGTCGTTCCATCAGATGACCTCTGAGGAATAACATTGGATACGGCACTGTGGCAATTTTAGAGCAAAATTCTTTGTTTAAATAAAAGCTGAGAGAACACTCAAACTTTGGCTGAAATATTGTTTTGTAACCAGGGAAATGCAAATAAAACAAGACAGAGGCCTGGGGTATTGTGCATAATCATTATGTTTTGTTAGAACTGAATGCTCTGGAAAAACGTCACCGGTTTAGACCCTTAAAAAACCTTTCACGTACCTATTAAAAGTATTTCGAGAAATGAATTAACAGCCATTTACGTATAATCTCTGGAAAAAGTGTCTCCAATCTGCGATTTCCAACACCTTGTTCTGCGTTTGTTTGTAACTACCCCTCTTGAAGGTGTTTTGCAGTGAGCTGAGCGATAAGCCTTCTTCAGTGGCACCCTTTTTCCCGTTTCGTCGGTCGAATGTGGGTGGGTTTAGGATAGAGTGTATTGAATAGATTCTGAAAATGATTTAAGAATTGATTTTATATCAATCGTCTTCGCTGTCTGATCGTTAGTAATTAATTTTATGTTGAGCAAACAAAATTCTTTCACAAATTATAAACATGTTGGGAGCAAGTCAGAAATATATGAAAGTTCTCCGTGTCAGGTGGATATAAACATCACACGGCTAATGATTGTATTGATATACTTTGACTACGTCGAATCCGCCACCATATATCTAAAATAAGACATTTTTAACAACATTGCCTCCAAGTTATTTCCAGCCTGTGAGCCTTAACTGGGTTATTTTTATTTAATATTTTTAGTGCGGACCTGATACCATTTTCAACTACATTTTGCACCCACAATATTTACTGATATGTTAATATGTTTACTAATAAAATAACAGAATTATGAAGGCGTATATTTATAACTTACAACAGCTGTTCAATTTTGGAACATATTCACAGGTGAAGGAATCGCGTGATGGCTGGGGAGCCAAATGGCTCATCACCAGAAAGCGGTATCACCAGCACCACTCCTTCGGCGATCATCTCGACTACCACCATTGACCCCCGGGAATACTACAAGACTTACGATGTTATGACAGGAGTGCGGATAGCGGCCACGTTGGGCAGTTTCTTCGGCCTAATGGTTCTTCTCGTTCTATATAAATCAAAATCAAAGGTCAGTAGAAAATATTTACATAGCAAAGAATTTCATTTCCACGCCTGCCAGAGAAGTGATGATTGATCATAAATTGTATCGGGTTACTATATACTACTTTAAGATTGAAAGCTTTTTAAAATTTTCCACAACATCAAAGCGAACATTTAATTATGACGATGATTGATTGTCGAACGAATTCACATTTTAGACTGAAAAGGCCCTGGAAGATCCTAGCTTTACAGCGGCCGCAGTGGCCGAAGCCGAAGAAGAAGAACGGCAGATACAATTAGCGCTCGAGGCTACCGCTTTAGAGCAGCTCAATCCGAATCCCAGAAGATCGAGTCGAAAATCTCTGGATATATCTAGCGGGTCTCATGGGCGTAGAGCTTCCAGGCGATTTTCTACAGTTGGTGGTAAGTTTAAACATTTATTTCGACTCACTGTCGTTTTCATCGATTCAAAGGAGCAAAAATAGTTAGAATAGCACAATGAGGCTAAAATAATTAATCATCTGGAAAACTGAGTAAATTTTGGTCAATCCGTAGTAACTTTTGTCTTGAAAAATGTGAACGTAAAAGCCAAAAAATATCTTATAAGTTACAAATATCTAACCGGATTAAGGACTTTGAAGAAAACTCTACTGGTGAAAAGCAATTTGCAGTAATTTTTTCGTGTTGAGATGTGTTTTCGACCTGTGATAGGTTAAGTAAATTTCAACTTTATTTGCTGCTTGGGATTGCGGTTATTACTAATGACTGACTATGAATTAAAGCATTTTTTTTTAGGGTATAGCAGTTTATTGCTAGAGCAACCGTCAAAAGCCAGCCCTCGTCTTCCGAGCTTCGTCGACGAGGACTCACCCCCCGAAGATGTAGGGTCATTGTACGAAGATGTATACTACAATAGGTATCCACTATTCACGATCACAATACAAAAAAAGATGATCACATTGATTGGGTTTTAATTGCAGCAACTTAGATGTTCCCCGGCGGCCAAGCAACATAACCTGCTCGTCGTCGGGCAGCTCGTACCTGGAGAGGCGAGATTCCGCAGTCACGTTGGGTCTTCCAGTTTTTCCTGCTCACAGATACAAATCCTCGAGGAGACAGTCGTCTCCCGTGCCGGAAATCTACGATTTCTACTACCCCATCGACATCCGGGTGACGCAACCGACGCCGGGGGGCTCGCCATGCGGGAGCGACCGCGCCCTTTATGAAAGGGTTGCCAATCAGCCGAATTCAAAGCCAAGATTGGCGCCTCTAGCTTCCATTAGTAGTTGTAATAGTTCGTTAGGTGAGTGTACCTTCGAGATAGCTGACCACAAGTTAGTAGATGCTGTTAGCTAGTAGATGGCATAAAAGACACTCGTGTCAACGTTTCGATCTTTATTGAGATCTTCCTCAGGGCTCTTTCAATAAGCGAAGTTGCTCACAGAATGTGTGAGTGTCGTCCTGGTGTGGTCTTTACCAGGACGTTGTATGGATGTTTTTTAAATTTTTTATCCAGTGGAATATTATTCCTGGCCTGTGACACACTCGCTTACTGAAAGGGTCCTGAGGAAGGCCTCAATAAAGGTTGAAACGTTGGCAATTTCACAAACCTGAATAATGTACTGTATAGTATAATTTATTGGGTCTTCCATAAAAAAGACAAGAAATGAAAGTCCCGAATACTTAATGTTTTAGGTACTTTTTTAACTCTTTTACTTTCTCACATACTATTACCATTTAATCAGATTCTGACATATTTTCTCTAGAAATATACAGGCTGTCCAGAAATGACGTGCAAAAAAGTCGGAGGTGGTTTATATTTTATAATTAGTATTTATCATTTTAAATGCATTTTACTCGAAAACGGAGCTTTATTTCAAATTCGACGAAAGCTTCTGTGTTCCAATCTGAGAAAAAGTTGATATTAAAAAAGATGGTAGGCACAAAAATACCTTAAGTCGGTCCTGGTTAATCCACTTCTAGACAGAATTTAAACGTATTTCGTGAAAATTTTCCAATTCAGCTTAAAAATATAAGCGAAATTACAAGACATTATGACGTCGTCTCACTCCGATACATCAGGTGGCGTAAAGTAGTCAAACTTTTGTTTACTTTAGCCGAAATTCTAGTAGAATGAAGAATTGAAGAATTGTTAGGAAAGCGCTATCACGTGTTAAAGTGACGCTACTGTTAGATATTCCTTATACTGTGCTTATATCGTCCGGGGACGACGCGACGTTCAGCAGAGTATCAAACTCATTCCTCTATCAGACAGAGGAACCACAGACCGGTTTCGCTCTTATTGAAGCTCATCAGTATGATATATCTCAAACTTGACAGAAATAAGAATTCGAGTTTGACTTGGTTTCCTTTATTGCTCAAGGCACTGTACACATATCCAAGTGGCGCCATCGGACGACGGCAGGTGCTTTCACTAGGGCATGCGAGGTATATGTGAACTGAAACCAAGCCAGTATTCCGCCGGAGTTATCGCTTACCACAGACAGATGGCCGAGATTTCACACCTAAACCGTCTGGGGACGATGTTCAGTACAGTATCAAACTAATTTGCCTATCAGGCAGGGAAGCGACAACTCCGGCAGAAAACTGGCTTGGTTTTACTTCACATATACCTCGCATGCCCTAGTGGAAGCACCTGCCGTCGTCCGATGGCGCCACTTGCATATATGCACAGTGCCTTGAGCAATAGAGGAAACCAAGTCAAACTCGAATTCGCATTTAAATCAGGCTTGAGGTATACCATACTAATGAGCTCCAATAAGAGCGAAACCGGTCTATGGTTCCTCTGCCTGATGACAAATATGTTTGATACTCTGCTGAACGTCGTCCCCGGACGGTATAGGTACGAAATCTCGGCCATCTGTTTGTGGGAAGCGACAACTCCGGCAGAAAACTGGCTTGGTTTCACTTCACATATACCTTGCATGCCCTAGTGGAAGCACCTGCCGTCGTCCAATGACGCCACTTGCATATATGAGGTTTTTGTATATTTTTTTATGTACATTTAGTTCCCAAATTTTTTGCGCAACATTTTCGGAGACCCTGTATATAGGGTGGCTTTTTTAAGTGCGTTCTCTGTTGCTATTCCAGAAAAATTAGCAAAAAGTTGCCCCTTGTAGATCTTTTTTAGAAAACCTTTACAATGTTGTCAAATTTAATTTCCTTTCCGAAATATTTAGAAAAATGTAAAAAATGCCAAAAACTTAAACCTCTTCTATTTTGAAAACTATTTCTGTTGCAAATATGACATGGCGGATTGGAACAAAATTATCCCAGTTTCCCAATTTGAACATATATCTGTTAAATTGATAGTGACAACTCACACCACAACGATATGTGACTTTACAGGGAATAAAACATTGTATAAATTTTATACCATATTTCCTATCACAATTAGTTTTTTAAATACAATGGAGTTTTTTTTTTCAAAAAAAAACCTATAAACAATATATGCAACGTAACATGCACATGTAATTACTAAAGACAACCACAGTACAAACGTTTAAAACTTCAAAAACAGATTATTAATTATATTATTGACTTCAAGAACAGAACGTTTATAAATAAAATTTTGTTAATGCGCTTGTATTAATATTGAAAAAAAATAAACCTAAATATGATAATTCGGTTAATATGTGTTATACAAAGCGTAATTTTGTAGAGATCAGGCTGAGGTAAAACTTTGTAATTTAAATTTTCTAGTATCATAAATGGTTTTTGAAATAGAACAGATTCAAATTTTTTGACAATTGTTATTTTTTTATAAATATTTAGAAAACAATTTTGAGAGCACCCGGTAACTTCTTTTGTCGTCGTTCATAATTCCAGAATGTTTCTTTTTTTTTTTTTTTGCCCAACACAGTTGTATGTAGGCTTTAACGTGCCTGAATTGGTTTCGTTGTGATTATTAATAGAAAACTAGAACATTGCATAATTTCTAAGTGTGATGTGATCCATCAGTGATTTTCAAAAAAGTTGTCTTGACAAGGAGAAAAAAATTACCAGTGCCGCATTAAGAAAAAAAAAGTTGATAATGATTTTAGGAAAACTCCTCAAGACTAGTATGTTGAAGCCTATGAAAAACTGCAAGTGATTTTAGTTTTTACCTATGTCTACTACAGCCCGAAATAGTTGTTTTCCTAACTAGTGCGGAAAATGATACTTTTCCGCACGCTGTCTGCCGACGCCCGAACGACGCGAATCGGAGTTCAGTTAGCTGACGAGTGCGGGAAAGACACTTTCCGCACGAGTTAGAAACAATATTTTTTCTACGAGCCCAAATAAAGAAACAGATAATCAGATTTATGATAGAACATTATCTTTGTCAACAGTATTACAGCTGAATTAATGAACAATCAATTGGTTGTTATGACAAAAACTTGGTGTGATTGTTGGCGTGACGTAATTTTTCATGCATGAACTGGTGACATTCCAATAAAAGTCCTTATAGTATAGGTATATTTTGTCAAAAATCAATAAAGGCAAGCATAATAGTTTCTAAAAATAGATAAAAATATTTGGCAGGGCTGTAAGGCAGGTGCACCTATCTAGACAGACAGACTATAAAGTCTAAATTATATTATAAATCAGTCATTCTTTAAATATTTACTTTCCCGAACGCCAAATTTACTTTCACGCACGCCGTGCGGGAAAGTAAAGCTTTCGAAAACAAAATGGGTGCGGGAAAGTGATATAATAAGCACGCTCGTAGAAAAAAAAAATTAAATTACAAATATTTTTGTGGTTGGAGATGGACACAATTAGAGTTCGCAGAATGATGGTTTCCCAGGTAACTAGTGACGTATAGGTCGTCAAAAAGGCGTCTTATTTTGTTCTAATTTGGCCATATTGGTCAGTGGACCATAAAAAGTCGTCTTAAAAACGTCATAGATATGTCGCCAAAAGTTGTCAGTAACACGATGTCGTATCGACGTAATTTTTGTTTCACAAATATGGTGTCCTATTCAGGTTAGTTAAGATAAAGTTCAGGTAATATAAAGTCACGTGGTAAAGAAAAAGAATTGCTAATTGTAATTTTCGCGAAAAAAAAATAGTAAAGAATTAGACGCAACACCAATTAAAAAAATATATAAAAACTTTTTTGAACCTGTTGTGGGGCACATTTTTAGTAAAACTGACGTCCATATGATGGCAGAATTAAGTCAATAAATGTCCAAATTTTGCCTTTATACACGGACATGCGACGTCTTCAATATGACATATTTTGGACGTGTCTTACTTTCGTTAAGAAGCCCAAGTGGCCACTTAAATAACGTGTTTTGGACAAAATGGTGTCGCCTTAAAGGCGAAATGTATTACCTGGGATGGCAAAAACTAACATTGACAAATTGAAATTTTTATTTGAGAAATGCAGCAACATTCGATCAAAAAAAGAAAATTAAAAAAAAGTCAGCTCAAATATAAAAAAAAAATGTGCTCAGAATATAATATTTGTGTATGTTTTTAGTAACTAGTCTATTTTATGTGGAGACTCTATTTCGTTTTCCTTGCTAGTTGCACTTTTTTTGAGAAAAATGCAGAAAAAGGTTAAAAAAGAAGATTTTTTTATGTAGTATGTAAGTAGCAGTAACCACATCTTTTGGTAAAATTTAATTTCATATGACACCATAATGAAGCCAATAAACGTACAGATTGTGTCTTTACATATTGCTATGCGACGTACTTAAATAGGACGTGTTTTAGATCGACGTCACCCAAATGACGTCTTTTAGACCAAGTGCTGTCGTCTAAAAGACGGAATGTGTTATACCTGGGTCTTTGGTCGTTTAAAAGGTTGAAAACCTGTTTTCAGAACTATCACTATCAAAAACAGTGATTTTCCTCCAAAAGTTTGTTCCACACAGAATGATTCAAAATTCCCCAATGTGACCCAACGAAAACTTTCCACCGATGTGTTCTGAGTTATGAAGTTGAAAACACGAAAACGGCCGGACTCGTTGATTTTAGTTTCGAAAGGGACATGTTTCTCTAATATTTATAGCTTTTCCAGATGAACTCCAAAGCTGGGGTGACTTTTAACCTAAAAATCTTAAAAGGAAAAGGGTGCTAAGTTATATATCATTTTAAAGGACATTCAATTGCCTTTCCAATGCCACCTAACTCTTTATAATTGAATGGTCTGTTCTCGAGAAAAAGGGGTTTTTATGGTATTATATTTAGGTTTTATGGTATCTTAGGAAACAACACTGATATGGAATGTAAATTTAGAAAATGTTATTGCATTATTCCTACCTGCACCTTGATGTTTTGTAGTTTACTAGTTGTCTTTTACTTTTGTACACACTATCATCTAAAAATGGTTTACAGTATTCAAGAAAGAGTTGACATTATTTCGCTCTATTTCCTAAATAACGATCGTGCTAGACGGACCGCAAATTTGTTTAATGAACAATATCCTGATAGGAACGTGTCCCATTCTTACGTGAAAGACCTGGTTGCCAAATTTCCAGAGACAGGAAGTGTAGGAAATAAAAAGAGGATTGTTCATCATCCAGCAATAGGAACAGAAGCAGTTGAAATAGCTGTTTTGGGACACGTCGCGATGGAACCTGCTACCAACACTACAAAATTATCAAATGCATCAGGTGTTCGGCGTACAAGCATCCAGAGAATATTAAAAGTACATAAATTCCATCCTTATAAAATTAAATTAGTGCAGGAATTAAACCAAGATGATTTCGATAGACCTTTAGAATTTTGTGAGATCATTAGTCAACGAATTGTTAACAATCCGGAATACCTTTACAACATTTGCTTCTCCATTGAGTGTTCTTTCCTCTTGAACTGTGCTTTTTTATGAAGTGCACACATAACATCCATCAAAGTTAAACGTTTGGATAGGAATTTTCGGAGATCATATTGTCGGTTCACTCTTTTTACCTGGAAACTTGAACGGACAGGTATATTTGAATTTGTTAGAAGACGCCATTGATCCAGCTTTAGCAGAAATGATCGAACACGATGACCGTGACCGTGAAGAAAACATCATTTTTCAACAAGATGAGCCCCATCTCCGCACTGCAGGCAGTTTTTAAATGAAACATTCCCGCAAAAGTGTCTTTAATACTGTACGGAGGCTGGTGGTGGTCATTTTCAACAACTAATAAATTTAAATTAATTTAATGTTAAATCGATTTTTCTGTCTCCTGCTCCTGTTTTCTCTAGAACAAATAAATCAACTTTTAAAAAATGATGCGGCAGTGAAAAGGTAATTGAACGCCCTTCAAAATGATGTATAACTTGACACCCCTTTCCGTTTAAAATTTTTAGGGTAAAAGTCACCCCGATCTCATGGTTTCCTCTAAGACAATAATTACATCAAAAAAATATGCCCCCCTTAGAATGAAAATTGACGGATCCGAGCGTTTTTGTGTCTTCTGCTTATGTACCTTCTCCTACTTCTGCACCCTGTATAATTTTTAAATTTATGTTCGTCCGGTTTGCTGACAAAATCAGGATATATTTCCAATAGTACCTATATTATCATGTTTTAGGTACAGATTATCCTGAAGACTGCGAAGGCCTATCCTACGTATGTGATTCTCTGCCCGACGAAGAGGAGAACACTGAAAATGGGGTGGACCCGTTTGATACCGACAGTGATGTAAATAGTGACGAGGGCGCGTGTTACGACAAAAGGACAACAGTGTGTATTGTTTCAAACGAGACATCCCCGACCATTAGCGATGCTACCAAGAGGTAAATCAATTACTTTAGTTGAAAAAGTAATCAATCGCCATTATCTTTGCAATTTTCGAAGTTTACCTAACCCTATTTTTACCTCTCATTCAAATTGGTCAATCCTACCACAACAACGGTATAGGTCAGCGAATTCTGTACTGTATATATGTGGGTTTCTGAAAAAAAAAACAAATTGTAGCTTACTACCCTGTGTCTCAAATTGGCTTTCCATGTATCGGGTCCATGGAAACTGTAGGAGTGTGAAGTTGATTGGCGGGGTTGCTTTGTCTGCAACATTTGGTTCTTCAAAATGGGGTCTATAAAACTTTTTCATTTTTAAAAAATTTGTGAAAACATTTTGAAACTTTTTGAGAGGAATACATCTATGTGGACATTTGAATAATTCGTTTCATTTTTGTAGTACCGTCTTCGGTTTTGTAGTACTATCATCAACTTCTATTTTTCTTATGGCAGACATACTGTTTTTTTACGTTTTTGAACACAGGGCGAAAGTTCTCGAAAACTCGATTGAAGCAATTGGAAATTACTTAAAGTGAGAGAATCTGTGACTTGTTGTAATTCCAATAACAAACCAACAGAAGTGCTCACAATGCAAGAATTCAATAGAGGAAAACATTTAGAATGAGAAACGACGTCAACCTGGCTTGAATCACATTAACTCTTCATATTTATAAATTTAGCAAATAAAAAATTTGTTTTTTTTCCCAAAGTGCTTCATACACGATGATGATACAATTAAACAACAATATGTTACAGTTGGGCCAAGGATATCCATTAGAGCAATAGAAATACAAACTGCCATGTGAAAATCTTACTTTCAAAGGGTTTTAAAAATTGTTCAAAACACATTCGAAGAATACTACGAAAATCGTCTCAAAGTGATCATGGATGCTAAATAATGACTTCTAATGTCATTAAAAATAGAATCCACCCATGTTACACGGAAAAACCGACTAACCCAAAAAAACAATGACAGCAACTCAGTCTGCGGTCCAAAAAGAAATTTTTTTTATTATTTATTATATTTATTTATTTTTATTATTATCATCAGACTCTCGGCGAGGAATATTGCCTTAAAACACTAACACGTTAAAGTAAAAATTGAAAATAAGTCGAGTAACAACAGGGAAAAAACAAATAGAAAAATTGAGAACTTAGACTTTGAGTTCCTTCCTGTCCCGCCCGTCCAAGGAATGTAGAGCGCCAAGAAGGAGCAGCAGGAGATGAAGAAAAGCGCGGATGCACTAGTCTACCATACATCCACAAAGTAACGGACAGGATCGCAGGCTACCGGAAAAGCACAGTGTTAAAACTGTCTTTAGACCCACTCGAACAATACAACAAGGCTCCAAGCAGCTGCGGATCGGTATACATTGGTACCTCAAAACGCAGTGTCAACACAATTACGGAACACAAGAAGAGTTGCAGGCTGAGACAAACACAAAAGTCACGACATCCTTTTCAAAGAAGTGGATATCTTATATTATTTTTTTTTGTTAGGGGAAAATGCATTTATGCACCCCAGGTCATTCATGGTCTGTTGTCGTGCGACCTGGGAGTGTGGGACTCAGCGGCGACTTGCGCAATACCCACTAACAACCCCTTATCTTCTCTTCACCCCAGAAAGTTCCACCCGGGACTGCCGTGTGGCATTATTTCAGGTGGGGCCATCGTTTTTTCATTTTTTTTTGATCATCGTATTTCGCCATTGTGTCGCTTTCTCATTATCTCTTCGAGCATATTCACTATTGCGGTCGGTTCACTTCCTTTACAGCAGTATGAGAGATGATGTTATGCACAATTATTTGCTCGTTGCACGTCAAAGTCGCTCGACATCTTTCTTGATAGCTTGAAATGCAATGGTAAATTGCATGCTCCGGGTTATCATTGTCGCAACAATACACACAGTCAGCGTTTTCCTGTTTGCCTATCCTACGCCGATAGGCTCCAAAGCTCCCATGTCCTGTTATTGCCTGGGTTATAAAAAAGTTTGTATCGGGTCCGTTTTCGAACCAGTCTCGCACATCTGGAATGAAGTTTTTGACCCAACCATTTTCATCCGCCCATATATTCTGCCATTTGTTTATAGTCTTTATATGTGCAGTAGTTGCATTTTCTGAGTGGTTGTAAACCTCGGCTCTTTCTTTGGCGAGCAGGTACATCGGGGCCTTCTTAGCGTCGCCTGTATTACACTTGTCGCCGCTTGTACGTCGACGTCAGCAGTAGACCTATTCTTTGGCTCATGTTCTCCAAGACATTTTTACACTTTTGGTGTCTCAATGATGTTATCCACGTTGGTGCTCCATATAAAACAGCTGATGTTACGCAGCTTGGAGTTAGGCGACGTTTACTGCTTTTCGGTCCTTTGACTCTAGGCATAATTCTTGACAGGAAGCCGAGTATTTTATGAGCTTTCTTTGACGCCTCTTGTATAAGTCCTGTCATTTTCATGTCTTTATCAAGATAAACTCCCAAGTACTTGATAATGCCCTGAGAGGATATATCTTATTCCTGAATCGGCAACTGAATTTCTCCTATTTTTCTACGGCCCGCTCCCACGAGTATCTCGGTTTTTGCCGTGGCTACCTTCAGTTCTAGTTCGGGCTCTAGAGCTTTGATCACTTTGTTGACACATAGCTTGCTTTTGCTTCGAGAATTACTTTGTTACACTTTGTTCTTAGGATGGGGTCGTAGAAAATATTCCATAGGGTTGGTCCGAGAATCGACCCTAGGGTAACACCATAAGACATGGCGAACTCATCACCATTCATTGTGGTCACGCATTTGTCTTTGAAATATGAATCCAGGATTTTCAACAGGGGTTTCCCTTTTCTAGAGTTTCCATTATATTTGGCCA
The DNA here is from genome assembly GCA_951812265.1 of Taphrorychus bicolor. Lineage (NCBI taxonomy): Eukaryota > Metazoa > Arthropoda > Insecta > Coleoptera > Curculionidae > Taphrorychus > Taphrorychus bicolor. The sequence goes on along the minus strand of OX638302.1, from coordinate 27,870,253 downwards.
CGGCGCCGAATTAAAAGCATTCTCTATGTCTATTGTTACCATAACTCCAAATTCCCGGTTTTTATACGATACGGAATTTATTTCAGATACGAAATCTTGTACTCTCGCTATAGCGTCTACCGTTGATCTGCCTTTCATGAATCCGAATTGTGCATCGGTGTCAAGATTCCGAGACATCGCCTCAGACTCTAATCGCGCCTTCAGCAGACTCTTGAGGAGTTTTCCAGTCACGTCCACAAGACATTATGCCTGTATGTCGTCCACAAGCCTGTATGTCGTTTTAGAGTTTGGGGACTTTTTCGGCTTCTCCAGTAGTATCAGCCTTGCATTCTTTCGTATACAGGGAAAGTTTCCATTCCGTATACACTCGTTGTACGTTCCTAGAAATACCTCGTTTTGTTTTACGCATGGAATTATGGAATGCCGTCTGGGCCTGGTGCCTTTTTTGGTTTTATACGATGGGTTGCCTCTTCCAATTCTGGGTTTGTGAAATCAAGGATATGTAGTGGCTTCTCTGGATTAAGCTTCTGACGGAACAACTTTTCGATTTGCAGTCTTGTGGTTTTTTCATCAGGTTGTTTTGAATTCATTTTCATGCGTTTCATGGCAATTTTGTATGCCTCCTCCCATATGTCCTGGTTTAGGTCCTCACACAAGACTTCCCACTTAGCTTTCTTGCTTCTGGATCATTCTTCTTGGAGTGCATGCTTGGATGTTTTGTACTCCTCCTGATACTGAGTAATGTGGCTTTCGTCATTTTTATTTTTTCTTGCTCTAGTTAGCTTGCGTCGCCCGCGATTGCAGTCCGCTCTCTTCTAGGCGATAGTATCAGTCCACCAATAAACTGGAACTCGTCTTTCCTGATCAGATCTGATCTATCCAAATATCCTCTCTCTTATGGCTGTCATATAGATTTCCGCATCCGCGCTTCTGTTTTCGTCAAAGATACTGTTGCATTTCAGTTGGAACCTTGCTAGAGAGTTCTCGTTAATAAGGTATCCTGTCCGTCTGCTCCGCGGTAGGAGTCTTCCAGTGTCATTGGTAACAATTTGGAATCTTATTGATCGGTGGTCACTGAAATTCTCGTTTTCTTCATCCACCCTCCATCCTTCATTTTTTGAAATCACGTTGCTAGACGCCATCTTGAAGTCTATCCTTGAGGAGCCAATTGAGCTTTCAAAGGTAGGTGTTTGACCTTCATCCGTTACAACCATATTATTGGCTGTGAACCAATCCTCCAGTATGCGCCCTCTTTCGTTTGTTACGTTTGACCCTATTATTACTGTTTTTCCATTCAAGTCGCCTCCCATTATTATATTCTTGTCAGGCCTCCTGACGTATTCTTCGATGTCCCGCAAAAGGACCTCGAATTCCCCCACGCCGCCGTTCGGAGAAAACTAGAGATTTTTAGGTTTTGGTTTGGGTATCTGCCCGTATATTAGATCATGGGCATTTCGACATTTATTAAAATTTAATTGAAAATCCTCTAGTTTCGTTGCGGTTGATGCTTGTTTTTCCCCGTTAATTATAGACAGATTTTGTGTTGCTTCTGTCGTTGGTTTGCTATTTCTCCTTTTGCTTTTTTTGTTTCTTCAGCTGCCTTTCTGTATGCAGGACATTGATAGCTGTATGCTTTATGATCTTTATTACCATCGCAGACATAACATACTGGGTCGTTTTGGCAGACCTTTGCTACATGTCCATCTTGCGTGTACCTGAGGCAATTCCCCTCCATCTTATTTTCTTCTGTACACTTTGCCGCTGCGTGCCCAAAGTGGTTGCATTTGTAGCATTTCCTTGATGGGTTTGTCTCTTCGATTCTGCACCTAGTCCATCCTATTTTGATTTTCTCGGTGTTTATTAGTTTTGTCGCATCTGCTGGTGTGACCCTAACGAATGCATAGCGTTTTTTTATACTCATTGAGCTTAGTCCCTAGCCGAATATCTCCGTCACTTGCCGTTATTCCTTCTTCTTCAAGTCCCTTAATTATGTCTTCTGTTTCCATCGTCTCCTCGAGGTCTTTTATAAATACGGTTTTCTGAGCTTTGACATTTTTTGTTTCTGCTATCCCCTCCATATGCTTCTCGACTTCTTCTATGAACATTTTCTGTTTGGTGACATCTTCATTTATTTTTATTTTCACATAACCCTCTTTCGTATGCATAATATTATTTATATGGACGCCTATGTCGTTTATATTTATGTTATTCCTCAATTTTTTAACGATCTTCGAGTACGACCCACTATCGTTTTGTGGTATTATTACTAGGATATTTGGCCTTCTTCTACCTGTGAAATAGCTCATCGGCATGCTCCTCTTCTGTTGCAGTTACCAGCCTTTTTTCATTTTTTCGGCTCTCGTAACCCCTCGCTCCATATACGTTTATTTGTAAATTTTCCTTTCTGAAGACAAACTCGCTAGATTTCCTAGTTTCCTGGACGATTGAAAACGCCGTACCTCCCCAGTTTAATTCTGTTATTTGCTTTGCCAGCACCGTGTTTCTAACCTTCTTAATACTACTTATAAGATTATTTGTTGCCTTAATTCCTTTCGCTTCATCCACTACAACCTTGAGGCGCTTTTTTATCTGCTACCAGCTTGCTACTTTTCGTAGTGTTGACATCAATGAATATCAATATATCCTTTCTATACAATTCCATCAAAATGCTAATTTGTGTTTGCCCAATTCATGTTGATTGCTTGGCTTATTTCTGCGGCACATCAGTTGTATCGATTACATTTTGTATGTAATCAGCATATGCTTTGCACTCATTGTTCGACGTGGCTTCTCTTTGTGTACATGCATTCATAGTGGTTTTTTTGTACTTCTTGAGCCATTTCAGTGTTTGTTGTCTGGCACTTCGGAGGTCTTAGGTTGTTGAGCATGGCCCACATATCTGCCGTATTTAGCAGGCTGAGCGTTTCCGAGATTTTTGAAGTTAGGTCCTTTATTTCCTTTTTAGTATTATTGTTCTTAACCACATGGTTTGATAATTATTTCGCATCACTACTTAGTGATTTAAATAACTTTTTGAAGTTCGTGTATTGTTCTTGCTTCTGATGAATCCTCTTCTTGTTGCTTGTATATGTTCGTATTTAGATCAGATTTGCCATCGCCTTCTAACCTTTTCCTCTTAACGGATCTACCCTGAGCTTAAAGTTCTCCGCGCTGTCTGGTGCCATTTGCTCGGGTTTGCCAGTGGTTTCTTTCGAATTTGGTCCTCCATCTTGAGCTAATTGATTTGTGTTTACCGGCGGAGGCGTTCTCTTCAGACTTTCCCTTCTTTTAAACGGATCCGTTTGCCCTTCTAGCCGGTCTGCATGTTTATCATCCAGTAATTCAATATTCTCGGTTCCATATAGTCCTTTACTGTGTGCTATGTTCAGATTCCTGCCCCTTCCCTCATCATCTATCTGTCTTGTTTCCCCGACTGCTCCCCCAAAGGGATCCTTATATATATAACCAGTCTCACGAGTACCCAGGAAGTATCAGTCCGCCGCTGCAGGGCATGGATTGTCACGGTAAAGCTTCATTTTCATCTGCGAGGATTCGCTCGGTTTCCCAGATTATTCAGCCTAGACCGATCCTCATGGGAGACTACCCACTTGGTCTCCGGGATTCCTTGGATATTTCATATCAATGACAGCGTTTCTATCCGAGACTAACGAGAGAGGCCATTAAGATCTTTAAACACTTCAACAGGAAGGACGGAGGAAATTACATTTCTAAATGCAGACTGAAAGCGAGTTCTACTACATACTTCTACTACAGTCCCTCCACTGCAGCGCGACGTCGCGTCGGGGAAATAAATACCACGGAGCTTACCACAGTGCACGGGAGATCACTTCGCCCATTGCCTCGTCGCCTTTGATAATGTCTGCCGCAGATGTAGACGAAACGTCAAGAAGAAATCTCACGGCTTCAAAGCTTGGAAAACACTTTAGATTGTATAATAGGGCGTTCATTTCTTTTTTAGATAGTATCTTTGGGGTGTCCCAAAAAAATGCTTTAATATCATGCCATGTTTGAATTTTGTCATATAAGTCTATACCAATTGAATTACTTCGTTGTTCTAGTAGACGGAACATTTTAAAAACCACTAAGGCTAGAAATTTTAGTTGTAGGTTATTTTCATGATTTACAAACTATACGTGATAAGTCGCTATCCTGAAACATGATAGCATTTCACATGTTTTCATAAATTCCAATAAGTTTATATAATATAATTAATATAACAATATAAACTAAACCAAATAAGTTCTTCCCAACGTTTCGACATTTCAGGCCAACTCAAGCCATTCTTGTGGTTGGTTAACTGAATTAGATTTTTATGATTATGTTGATGTTGTATCGAATTTATTGCTTTTGTTATTTTAGATACTCGCTGGGTCAGCAGCAACCATTACCGAGCACCAGTAGGGGTGGCTATAATTCAAAATCGTCGTCAACGTTGTATGACAGTAGTCAGCTTCCTCAAATTTCTTTAGCCGATGTTCATAGGTTATCGTCGTCTAGCGGTAGGATCGACAAAAAAAGTTCGTGGGCTCAAGAAACGTTGTTTTAGATTTTATTTGTGTGGGTAAGGAGCTTATGCACAAGGTTTTTGTCTTAAAGCAAGCTAAAAGCATTTGTAATGATGATTTAAGTTCTCCATCAGAGCAATATTAGTAAAATAATGGGGCGGTACTGTACAAGGTCCATATAAAGTCCATGGGACTGTACATGCAACATATCTACAAAACTGAGTACTAAAACTAAATAGTTAAAAGAGTTGGTGTTAGTTCAGGAAGTTTTATTTTATTTGAATCAGAGACTGGCTGATTCAAAATTCAATTCCAAGTCGAGAACAATGGGTGGCAAACTTTTTTAGATTTATGACGTTGTATGTGTATATTGATAAATACAGGGTAGGACTCAAATGTGTAATATATGTTTAGCCAAATAATATTTTTACTACTTTTGTAAACTAGCCTGTCAACGCTTTCTTCAAGCTAGCTGTGTAAGTGTATAGACGGATAGGTGGAACCAAATTAGAGGAGCAACTGGAAATGACACTTATATGTATATTAGACAGCAGGGTACTTAAAATACATAGGTATTGTATGAAGCTGTGTATATAGTTTTTAAGTTGATGTGTGATGAATACCTTACCTTATATTATAGGAAAAGAAGCCAAAAAAACTGTTAATATGAAACATTATTTGGATTTATGAATATTTTTATCACGTTATATTTAATAGATAATAATAATTAATAATTACTATAGATAGTTGCGTATATTTATATTACATTTGATGCTGTTTTTCTTTTTTAATTATCAATAATAACCAATTGTCAACGCAATAAATGAATGGTTGTTAAATGGACGTTGTGTGGGTTATTTTCTCAATACCTAAATCGATGAAATAACGATTTACGGATTCAATTATTATTGTCTTCCCGACCAAAATATAGACAGGGCGAGCCCAAAAAAGCAAGTAGGTTTAATTGGTGAGTCATATTATCGAGCAAGGTGAAGCAGGTCCCAATATGGCCATTCACGGACGTATAAATTTCTCTCGTGGGCCGGCTCGTTATATGTCGATACAGCTTTACCATTACCATATCCGAATATTACCAGACAGATGTTAAAAACACTCTATGGCAAATACAATTGGAGATAGATGGTTGAAAGAAAAATATGTTTTTTGAAAGTTGCTGCCACCAAAAATGAACATTATATGGTGGACGCAAGTTTACTTAAAATTGGATAATTGGTTATTTTTATCTTGTGACCATGAATATAGTAGGCAATCACGTTTCACTTATCGGATATTCTTATATGGCGCCAGAAACTGCTAAAACTGCTAAATCTTAATATAATTTTTCTTCTTGTGACGGTTCATTTCTTGCAAACTCCATATTAAGGAAAACCAAGGCGCTGGCAAATTGTTATTCAAATTGGTATGAATTATAATATGTATATCATACATCAAGTCATTTTTGCAAATATATCAAAAGAGAAATTATTATAGTCTTGATAATTTTATAATTTCAAAGTGAAGTGATCGATGATCGAACTCTGAAATAGTTCATTATATCCCAAGTGACTTGCATCCTGACTGCAGGAAAGACACACGTTGCTAAGAAATAAAAGACACTTTAGTCTTTATGCTATCTGCGAATTTTTATCCTTGCGCATAGAAAACGGCTTTTAGGATTAAAATAAAATTAAAAGAGTGTTTTGACGTAATAATATCATTTTGAACTTCATTTCAAGCACTTCACTTCATGCTAGTGCTTCCAAAAAGTACTTCCGCCAATGTAGGCTCAAAATATAGAGTTGGGCTTTGATTTCTGTTTCTGATAGTATAAAATGTTAAAAAAAAATGCCAAAAATTGTATTTAAAATATTTTAGAAGAAAATTACTCAAAATTCTGATTTTGTAATCTTTTTACATATTTTCGTCTCCTCTACGATTTGACACCATTTTTAACAAAATTCGTGACAATTGATTTCGTCTGAATATTTCGACGACCTTAGAAATTTTTAGATATTGATTTGAATTATAGAAATCTGAAATATTCAGATTTTCTTAGTTATCTTGAAACAGTTGGGATTTTTCCATATGCATGCATATAGGTGGTATGACCAGGTCATTGAAGACTATAAGATTAATACTATAGAGAAGAAAAACTGTTCAAAATTCTAATTTTTAACAGTTTTTTTTTTATTTAAAAATGCAAATTCTAATCTGTGTTTTGACAAATGACCTCAATTCAAAACGCTTCTTGAAGTCAATTTTTATGGCAAATGATAGTGCGTTTTGAAATTATATTAAGTAATTAATTTTGACAATAACGAGCTAAACTAGTACCAAAGTTTTTCCTTACTAGAGGTTATATATTTCACTTTAGTTAGTAGTTAGTGTAACTATTTTACACCGTGAAGCACAAAAACTATATTTTTTTAACTTTCTAGATCACTTGAATATGGCACTGGAGGTGATTTTCAAGATTTAGTTGCTGCAACTCCACCAATATTAATGACAATTTGGAGTACTGGTAATTTTTTATGTACTGGGTTATATTTGGTCTCTCCATTAAAGCAAAGAGTGTAACATTGGTAATAGTTATTAAGCTTTCCACTGTGGTTTGCCAATGTCAAATGCAAGCACTAAATTCTACACAACAACTTCAGAAGTCGTAGGGAATGCAAGCAATAATTGATTCTGAAGGTTTCGAGAAAAATGCGAAAAATAACAAATAAAAAAATAAGAGAGATCAGAGGATAGCTCCCTCCTCAAGTTGAGTCTGATTCCAATGAATCGTTAAACTTATATGAAGTTGCACTGAACTTGTACCGACCGATTAGAGAAGAAAGGGATGTGGTCTTGGAGTCTCCTTCCTAAGAAGCTCTCTAATGAAGCGAAAAGGTTAACTCCACTCATATTCAAGGTGTCTCTCACTAGCAAAAAACTACTCCATCTTGGTTTCTTTCACACACACAGTCCGAGTAGGTTCTTCCACCAGTCCTGGGATTGGGCATTGCTCCATTTCTGGAGTTCAGCCTTGACCAGAGAGTATGGGACTCCCAGTGCCGGCTCCGGAACTACGAATGCAGAGCCGTTTCTAGCTAGAGAGTCCGCCCTCTCATTGCCTTCTTGACCACGATGGCCCGGGATCCATACCAGTGTGACGCTCTTCTCCTGCGATAGGGTGTTTAGAGCTCTGTGGCAGTTCCAAACAGTTTTGGAATTGCCACAGAGCTCTTCCCAAATATCCGAGCAGACCTTTATTGATCTACTGTGTCCTCCCTCCTCTAATAGTTTAGTCACACAATTCAATGGCATGTATCTCTGCCTGAAACACTGTGGGGAGTCGGCCCAGTTTCTCTGCTATGCAGATGCCATCTGATCTCTCGAACACTCCTTGTCAGTTTTGGATCCGGCCGTGTACCAGGTACTTTCTGCCGGTTTCTGCCAGATGTTGTACAGAGCAGAAGCAGGCGACATCCACCAGCGTATTTTAGATCCAATCAAATCACACCAGTACTCTGTACCTTTCCGGCTTTAAATAGCCAAATTACGGTACCCAATTTTTCGACCATCCAAAGCTGTACTGATGAGGGGTAGACCCCGAAATTAGATCGACAAATTGGTGACCAACTACACTACTTTCTGCCAATTGCAGATCTTCGCCTCGCACGTCCCAGTCTGCCTGTGAGGAAACCCTGACGACGTAGCGAGTGTCTAATGTACGTTTTGATGCCATTAGTTTGGAGACCATGTTCAATACCGCAAGGCCTTCCAAGCCAAGCCAGCCTGGGCATTATTGGTCTCACCATCGAATGGCTGCGGTGCTATGTGCGTCATTTGTTGCAGCCGGTATGTCGCCTTCATTGCCTCTTGTTCCAGGAATATTGGAAGTGGAAGCAGGTCCAGGCTGCTTCCACTTCCAATGAGCTCCATGGCTGCTATTGGCGTCGTTCTTATTGCCCCGTGATGCAGAGACATATTTGTCTTTGCAGAGAGGACAGATTAGCTTTGATGGAGCTCTGTCTTCTCTTTCGATACCCATACGTAAATTATCGGTCTTGTTACTATCACGTATAGCCACATAGTTTTTTTGGGGTCGCATCCCTCATGACTTGCCACACAGGTTCTCGCATGACGAAGGGGAGGTGAGTGATTTGACCAGGAGGACTCCTAGAAATTTTACTTCGTTGTTAAACGGGATTGTCGTCCCGAACAAAGATGTCGGTTTCAAGAAATCCAGCCTCTTCCTTCGGGTGAATGCAATATTCAGCACCTCTTGCAACGTGCTGGAGATTTGTTGGTGTGGGTGATTTCTTATAAAGATAACGATGTCTTCCGCGTATGGTTGGACCTCGACTCCCCATAAGTCCAAAGTAGCCAGAAGGTCGTCCATTAGTAGGGACCACAGGAGTGGAGATAACTAACGAAAGCAAACACAAAGAAAAAATAATTGATAAAGTGTAACTTGAGTTGCTAAATTAGAAACAGTTCTAAGAAAGACTAGTTTGCACAGCCCACTTAAGAAAATACAAAGTAGTAGTTATCAGAGATGACAAGTTAGGGCAGAGAACTGTGAAAAAGGTAACATAAAAATTAAGAAAAAAAACACGTAGAGACCGTGGAACATGTGGGTTCGAGTTTCCATGTCTAGGTATTTCTTAATTTCGTCACAGAAAATTTTCCAGAACTCCACCGTAGTATTCCTTTGTGATAAAAATTTTCAGAAATTTTTGTTTCTTTTTGGGGTTGCACTGTTCTGCAAAGACGAAGTTTTAACACTTTTTGCTTCTCAGTGCGCATTTGGTAGTTTGTATTCACTTCTATGCTTATGGAGTTAAAACGATTGAAAGACAGAGTTATTGTGCCTGTAGCGCCTTCCGTTGAAACACTCAAAATTGTAAAGTTGCTGCTGGTTCTAAGTTACGCTTTAAGTGCCGACTTGAGGAGTAGAATGATTCAAAAGTTAATTTACAATTGCAGATCTTGTTGGAGCTTGTTTTGCGGTTGTATAATGTTCAAAAGTAACATTTTCCCAGTTCATAGGAGTTCCCAACAAAAGCATTTTATAAACCCTTTTGCTTTTTGAAATGGTGTTAGACCCTGCAGGTTTATCTACCAACTCCCACAGTCATTGTGGGCAAGTGCTTTTAATTCCTTATCCAGGCTTAGAGTACTTGGCTGGTTCAGTCAATGTTTCCAAGTTTTGTGTAATTGTCTGATAGGTTGCATAGCCAGAAAAATTGTTTTGCTCACTCTCTCTTTTTGGGGTATAATTTTGGATGACCGCTTATCTTCTTCTTCTCAGATAGCTGCCAATTGCTTATCGACGCGACGTCGATTTTTATTTTAAGATCCTTTCTCTTCATCTACGGTCTTAGAAAATATGTAAATTTTGGCTCTTTTTCTGTAAATTTGTATTCATCTGGGATGTCTGCGTAAGCCTAAGAGCTTTAGGTAGTAGATGTGTTCTTAGTTTTGGTATACTTCTTTTCTATCTTTATATACAGTTTCTTTTAGAAAAGATATAAATTTTGGCACTTTTCTTGAATATAAATTTGTGTGACCGCATATCTTCCTCTTCGCCTCAGATAGCTTTTAATTCCCTAAAAATGTCTGGTTATAGATTTACTCCAAGATCACCTTCTTCCTCTGCTTCTACGGTCCTAAAAAGTATGTAAATTTTGGCACTTTTTAAGACAACTCATTTCAAATTTGGTTCATCAGACTTTTCATATAATCGATTCTGTAAAAATGATATATTTTGTGCTTCGTTGTGCCAAATAACCTGTAGGCTTTGCTGTATTCACGATATCCCACAAAAGTATGTTTCTTCCTTTTAGGTTGAAACTTACTTTTGTCTTCATTTGGAATGGGTGCCTAAATCTCAGAGAGCCAGAATTGTTGAGATGTTTTAAATTTGGCTCATCACCACACCCAACCTTAAATGGAGTTTCGCCTAAAATCCCCGTTAGTTAAGTAAACATAGTGTTGTTGCTTCAGCCCATACATCTTTTGGTTGTTGCTATGGCTATACTCCATCTCGTTTTTTTAGGATATAAGCTTGTGTGACCGCATATCTTCGTCTTCTTCTCGGATAGCTTCCAATTCCCTAACAACGTCTGATTTTAGTTTAACTTTAAGATCCTTTCTCCTACGGTCTTAGAAAATATGTAAATTTTGGCTCCTTTTGATACAACTCACTCCGAATTTGGTTTATCAGACTTTGCTGTTTGCACTATATCCCACAAAAGTATAGTTCTTGCTTTAGGTTGAAACTTCCCTCTTCATCTAGGATGTGTGTATAAGCCTGAGAGCCAGAAAACTTGAGGTGCTTTAGGTAGGAGATGTGTTAGTTTGGTAAACTACGGAATTAGCTGCTTCAGCCCGTACACCTTTTATTTGCTATGGATATTCTCCATTATTGATCTGGCCTTCCTTTGAAGCGTTCAGCAACACCGTTTTGCTGCGATATACATGGAGTTCTAAGCTGTTGTTTTTTGAAAATTTTTGTTTCATTTTGCTGTTACGTTACACTCAGTGCCATCTGTCATCAAATCAATCATCATATCAAATTAAATTTTCTTGACTTTTAACGAGCCTTTAATTTGTGCATTCGAATTTTTATCAAAAATACTGCAACCATTTGAATCAAATACTATACTGAGACTAGTAGATACCCTTTATTTGTAATTAAAGTTAGAGACAATAAAATGGTATATCAGCGACACCTTTAGACACCTATCTAGAGACAAATAAATATTTGCCATGGTGCTTTGTCCCACATTTTTGTCATAAAGTCAGCACTGGCACACATGTGTTTTGATGGCCCCATGACGTCACTCCAAGAGAAGTAAGTAGCGTTATCATCTCTTTCTTTTATGGCAGAGTTTTTCCCTTTTTTATTCGGAAGAACTATGTTCGGACCCTTTTCTCCATGGCTCTTACACTTCCATCACCAAGGATTTTTCTGCCTCGAAAGTAAATTAGTATTATCAGATTTTTGATTCTTGTGCTCCCTTGTTTTGGAGTAATTTACATTTCACCAGATCACTTGTAATTGGTCTAACATTGTAAGAATTTCATTAACGTAATTAGGTATATATTGTAGAGATGCGTTTCCGTTTCACTAGTAAAAGATTTCTCGTTAAACGAGCTCTTCTACTTATGCTTTAATCATCATATTATGACCCTTTAATGCGGCTCCAGTAGTTTACTTGACACGAAGCGAAGTTTTCAGGTTAGTAATTCGTTAGTAGTTTTAGTTATAATATGTAACTCGGAGGGTCGAAACTCATACTTAAGAAGAATGAGTAATCAGTGAGGATCTTCATGCTGACAAACGTATACAAATTTAAACAATAACATAATAAAAACGATTTTAGTTTATCAGGATTTTTAGAGAACCAAATGGGCACTCAGAATCAAAAAGAACCAAAACCTCGTTTTGGCGCCCGAAACAACCGAAACAACTGAAAAAATTATGAGGTCCGGAAAATCTGTTCGTGAGGATCTTCATGCTGAAAAAAGTATAGAAATGTAAACAATAACGTAATAAAAACCATTTTAGTTTATCAGGATTTTTAGAAAACCAAATGCGTATTCATAATCAAAAAGAACCAAAACTTCGTTTTGTCGCCCGAAACCACCGAAACACGTAAAAACCAATGGGGTCTAGAAAATCTTCTGTTCCTGAGGATCTTCATGCTGACAAAAGTATACAAATTTAAACAATAATATAATAAAAACGATTTTAGTTTTTCAAGATTTTTAGAGAACCGAATTTCCCATTCAGAATTAAAAAGAGCCAAAACCTCGTGTTTTGGCGCCCGAAACCACCGAAACACCTGAAAAAACAATGGAGTCTGGAAAATCTTCTGTTCGTGAGGATCTTCATGCTGACAAAAGTATACAAATGTAAAGAATAACATAATAAAAACGATTTTAGTTTATCAGGATTTTTAGAGAACCAAATGCGCATTCAGAATCAAAATGAACCAAAACCTCGTTTTGGCGCCTGAAACCACCGAAACACGTAAAAACCAATGGGGTCTAGAAAATCTTCTGTTTGTGAGGATCTTCATGCTGACAAAAGTATACAAATTTAAGCAATAATATAATAAAAACGATTTTAGGTTATCAGGATCTTTAGAGAACCAAATTTCCCATTCAGAATAAAAAAAGAGCCAAAACCTCGTTTTGGCGCCCGAAACCACCGAAACACCTGAAAAAACCATGAAGTTTGGAAAATCTTCTGTTCGTGAGGATCTTCATGCTGACAAAAGTATACAAATGTAAACAATAACATAATAAAAACGATTTTAGTTTATTAGGATTTTTAGAGAACCAAATGCGCATTTAGAATCAAAACGAACCAAAACCTCGTTTTGGCGCCCGAAACCACCGAAACAAGTAAAAACCAATGGGGACTAGAAAATCTTCTGTTCGTGAGGATCTTCATGCGGACAAAAGTATACAAATTTAAGCAATAACATAATAAAAACGGTTTTAGTTTATCAGGAGTTTTAGAGAACCAAATTTCCCATTCAGAATCAAAAAGAGCAAAAACCTCGTTTTGGCGCCCGAAACCACCGAAACACCTGAAAAAGCAATGGAGTCTGGAAAATCTTCTATTCGTGAGGATCTTCATGCTGACAAAAGTATACAAATGTAAACAATAGCATAATAAAAACGATTTGAGTTTATCAGGATTTTTAGAGAACCAAATGCGCATTCAGAATCAAAAAGAACCAAAACCTCGTTTTGGCGCCCGAAACCACCGAAACACCTGAAAAAACAATGGAGTCTGGAAAATCTTCTTTTCATGAGGATCTTAAGGCTGACAAAAATATACAAATGTAATCAATAACATAATAAAAACGATTTTAGTTTATCAGGATTTTTAGAACAACAAATGCGCATTCAGAATCAAAAATAACCAAAACCTCGTTTTGGCGCCCGAAACCACACCGAAACACCTGAAAAAACAATGTAGTCTGGAAAATCTTCTTTTCATGAGGATCTTAATGCTGACAAAAGTATACAAATGTAAGCAATAACATAATAAAAACGATTTTAGTTTATTAGGATTTTTAGAGAACCAAATTCCTCATTCAGAATCAAAAAGAACCTCGTTTTGGCGCCCGAAACAATCGAAACACCTGAGAAAACAATGGGGTCTAGAAAATCTTCTGTTTGTGAGATCTTCATGCTGACAAAAGTATACAAATTTAAACAGTAATATAACAAAAACAATTTTAGCTTATCAGGATTTCTAGAGAACCAAATTTCCCATTCAGAATCAAAAAGAGCCAAAACATCGTTTTGGCGCCCGAAACAAACGAAACACCTGAAAGAACAATGGAGTCTGGAAAATCTTCTGTTACAAATGTATACAAATGTAAACAATAACCAAATGCGCATTCAAAATCAAAAAGAACCAAAACCTCGTTTTAGCGCCCGAAACAACCGAAACAACTGAAAAAACTATGAGGCCCGGAAAATCTGTGCGTGAGGATCTTCATGCTGACAAAAGTATACAAATGTAAACAATAACGTAAAAAAAACCATTTTAGTTTATCAGGATTTTTAGAAAACCAAATGCGTATTCATAATCAAAAAGAACCAAAACTTTGTTTTGGCGCCCGAAACCACCGAAACACGTAAAAACCAATGGGGTCTAGAAAATCTTCTGTTCCTGAGGATCTTCATGCTGACAAAAGTATACAAATTTAAACAATAATATAATAAAAACGATTTTAGTTTTTCAGGATTTTTAGAGAACCGAATTTCCCATTCAGAATTAAAAAGAGCCAAAACCTCGTTTTGGCGCCCGAAACCACCGAAACACCTGAAAAAACAATGGAGTCTGGAGAATCTTCTGTTCGTGAGGATCTTCATGCTGACAAAAGTATACAAATGTAAACAATAACATAATAAAAACGATTTTAGTTTATTAGGATTTTTAGAGAACCAAATGCGCATTTAGAATCAAAACGAACCAAAACCTCGTTTTGGCGCCCGAAACCACCGAAACAAGTAAAAACCAATGGGGACTAGAAAATCTTCTGTTCGTGAGGATCTTCATGCGGACAAAAGTATACAAATTTAAGCAATAACATAATAAAAACGGTTTTAGTTTATCAGGATTTTTAGAGAACCAAATTTCCCATTCAGAATCAAAAAGAGCAAAAACCTCGTTTTGGCGCCCGAAACCACCGAAACACCTGAAAAAACAATGGAGTCTGGAAAATCTTCTATTCGTGAGGATCTTCATGCTGACAAAAGTATACAAATGTAAACAATAGCATAATAAAAACGATTTGAGTTTATCAGGATTTTTAGAGAACCAAATGCGCATTCAGAATCAAAAAGAACCAAAACCTCGTTTTGGCGCCCGAAACCACCGAAACACCTGAAAAAACAATGGAGTCTGGAAAATCTTCTTTTCATGAGGATCTTAAGGCTGACAAAAATATACAAATGTAATCAATAACATAATAAAAACGATTTTAGTTTATCAGGATTTTTAGAACAACAAATGCGCATTCAGAATCAAAAATAACCAAAACCTCGTTTTGGCGCCCGAAACCACACCGAAACACCTGAAAAAACAATGTAGTCTGGAAAATCTTCTTTTCATGAGGATCTTAATGCTGACAAAAGTATACAAATGTAAGCAATAACATAATAAAAACGATTTTAGTTTATTAGGATTTTTAGAGAACCAAATTCCTCATTCAGAATCAAAAAGAACCTCGTTTTGGCGCCCGAAACAATCGAAACATCTGAGAAAACAATGGGGTCTAGAAAATCTTCTGTTTGTGAGATCTTCATGCTGACAAAAGTATACAAATTTAAACAGTAATATAACAAAAACAATTTTAGCTTATCAGGATTTCTAGAGAACCAAATTTCCCATTCAGAATCAAAAAGAGCCAAAACCTCGTTTTGGCGCCCGAAACAAACGAAACACCTGAAAGAACAATGGAGTCTGGAAAATCTTCTGTTACAAATGTATACAAATGTAAACAATAACCAAATGCGCATTCAAAATCAAAAAGAACCAAAACCTCGTTTTGGCGCCCGAAACAACCGAAACAACTGAAAAAACTATGAGGCCCGGAAAATCTGTGCGTGAGGATCTTCATGCTGACAAAAGTATACAAATGTAAACAATAACGTAAAAAAAACCATTTTAGTTCATCAGGATTTTTAGAAAACCAAATGCGTATTCATAATCAAAAAGAACCAAAACTTTGTTTTGGCGCCCGAAACCACCGAAACACGTAAAAACCAATGGGGTCTAGAAAATCTTCTGTTCCTGAGGATCTTCATGCTGACAAAAGTATACAAATTTAAACAATAATATAATAAAAACGATTTTAGTTTTTCAGGATTTTTAGAGAACCGAATTTCCCATTCAGAATTAAAAAGAGCCAAAACCTCGTTTTGGCGCCCGAAACCACCGAAACACCTGAAAAAACAATGGAGTCTGGAGAATCTTCTGTTCGTGAAGATCTTCATGCTGACAAAAGTATACAAATGTAAACAATAACGTAATAAAAACCATTTTAGTTTTTCAGGATTTTTAGAAAACCAAATGCGTATTCATTATCAAAAAGAACCAAAACCTCGTTTTGGCGCCCGAAACCACCGAAACACCTAAAAAAACAATGAAGTATGGAAAATCTTCTGTTCATGAGGATCTTAATGCTGACAAAAGTATACAAATGTAAGCAATAACATAATAAAAACGATTTTGGTTTATCAGGATTTTTAGAGAACCAACTGCCCATTCAGAATCAAAAATAACCAAAATCTCGTTTTGGCGCCTGAAACCACCGAAACACCTGAGAAAACAATGAAGTATGGAAAATCTTGTGTTCGTGAGGATCTTCATGCTGACAAAAGTATACAAATGTAAACAATAACATAATAAAAACGATTTTGGTTTATCAGGATTTTTAGAGAACCAACTGCGCATTCAGAATCAAAAAGAACCAAAACCTCGTTTTGGGCCCGAAACCACCCAAACACCTGAGAAAACAATGGAGTATGGAAAATCTTCTGTTCATGAGGATCTTCATGCTGACAAAAGTATACAAATGTAAACAATAACGTAATAAAAACCATTTTAGTTTATCAGGATTTTTAGAAAACCAAATGCGTATTCATAATCAAAAAGAACCAAAACCTCGTTTTGGGCCCGAAACCACCCAAACACCTGAGAAAACAATGGAGTATGGAAAATCTTCTGTTCGTGAGGATCTTCATGCTGACAAAACTATACAAATGTAATCAATAACATAATTAAAACGATTTTAGTTTATCAGGATTTTTAGAAAGCCAAATGCGCATTCAGAATCGAAAAGAACCAAAACCTCGTTTTGGCGCCCGAAACCACCGAAACACCTAAAAAAACAATGGAATCTGGAAAATCTTCTTTTCGTGAGGATTTTAATGCTGACAAAAGTATACAAATGTAAACAATAACATAATAAAAACTATTTTAGTTTTTAGGCTTTTTAGAGGTGATTCTCTAAAAGTAATATTCAGGTTGACGCTTACTTCCCTTTTCATCTATGATGTGTGCATAGGCCTCAGATCCAGAAACTTTGAGATGTTTTAATTTTGGGGTCTTACCTTATCTCCAAACCTCGTATGGAATTTTGCCTAAAATCTTCTTGGTAGGAGATGGGTTAGTTAGTTAAAGTGTCCATACATCCTTTGGTTGCTATATCTATTGTCCATCATTGATAAGATTATTGATATCACTGTTAGGTTACCCTCAGTGCCATTATGAAATTTATTTTTTTTACTTTTAGTCCACACTGTATTTTAGTGCCATATTAAAAAATTACAACGAACAAGCTTTAACTTTGAAGTGACTGAGTCTTTGAACTTAAAAAATAACTAAATATCATTCTACATATTGTGGTCATCAATAAAAAGGCTGTCTTATTGCCTCAGGAAGACTCTTTATTTGTCATTGAACACTCAGTTGCTAAATTAGAGTCAATGGATACACTACCAACATCTTTAGTTTTGAGTTATTTGGGTACCTTGTACAACATTGTCTACTTTAAGACTTCACATGGAACACATGGGTCTTGGTGCACCAGAAGCTATGCACCACTCAAATGTGTTCATGCTCATTGTCACCTCAAGTGCAGTAAGTAAATATTTATCTTTTCTTTCTTCTTTGACCGAGTTTTTTGCTTCTTTATTTGGATTTGGACAATATGTCCTTAACTCTTACAATTCCAACACGAAGGTTTTGTTGTTTTTTTTCTGTCTCGAAAGTATACGTACATCAGTATTGTCAGCTTTTGACTCCACCTCTTGTCTTGTAATAACTTACTTTTCACCAGATCATATTTTGTGATTTTAATCTCACTCGGGAAGCACAGCTCATATTCTTCAGGTAAACCCTGAAATATGATAATTTATATATATCATGCAAGTTTTTCGATCCCGGCCAGTTGCTCTGAGATTGCAAGAATTCCATTAAGATAATCTTCCATTATCCAAAAGAAGCTCATTAGGAAAGATTTCCCATTAATCGAGATCTTCTAGCTAGGCCTTTATGGTGATATTGTGACCCTTCAGCATTTTTGGCGGTGTTTGCAGGCATTATATGAGATAGACAAAAAGATTCCGTCATAAGGATTAATTCATTCAAAGCTTTCTCATCATTTTGAGCTTTAATGTTTTTCTCCAGTAGTTTCTACCTCTAGAAGGAATTTTCCAAGAATTATAATTCATAACCCGGGGATTGAGCTACTCAAGAAGATTGAGAAGTGGTCTGATGGTGCTGAAATGATAAAAATGTTTTGAAATGCTGTATATATGTATGCGACTATTAACCCATGAAGATGATGAAAAAAAAAACAGTTGTCATTTAGTGATAATGTTGACCACATGCACATTTAGTATTAAAAAGTGAGACTGCTCTCTATCTAACGCCTCTGTAATTCTTATTTATCCTACGAGGGGAGCATAAAGATGAATGACTGAATGATTGATCGAAAAACCACATAATTAATGCTTAATCTCCAAGAAAAATTTTATGAGGTTAATCCTTCTTTCAGCTTTAGTTTTAAATAAATCTTGTTTAAGTGGACACCTATACATGTAGGTAGGTATTATGGCATGTAAAATAAGCCATCGGACAAGAAATTGCAGACGTGGGGCCTCCAACTGGTTCTAGAACAGTTCCGTAAACCCAAGTGTTTAATTCTTATTGGCACCTACATATTTTTTTTTGCTTGGCATGTGTGTTCCTATACTTTCGCCTGATTTTTTAACAGCTGTTTCAAGTTGTTCTTTTCGAATGTACCACTCGTTTATATAAGAAAAGAACACACAAAGAAGGCTTGAGGCCTACATACACTTAGGAGACTATTGTTTTCACAAAAGTTATTCACAATAAGAAGCTAATATTTGGGGATATGTAGCCCACATACTTTTGGTGAAAAATATCGCATCAGAAATATAAAAGAGAGAAAAATATAATAAAAAGTTCTTGATGGAAAATGAGAAATTCTGTGCTTTTTGTGCTTTCGTACGTCTCCAGGCCTCAAAGAGCTTTTGATGACTCCGCTTCAAACTAATAATTGGGTGGGCTACTACTAATTTTGGTTCTCTACAGGTGGGCAAGTTATTCTCTGAGGCACACCACATGAAACTAATTACTGGTTTATGAAGTAAATAAATGGTTTAATTTGCCGGTGTAAACAACAATGATAAGTGCGGTGAGTAGGTCGCAATCGAGCAACCCATGACCATAAAAGAGTGTCCAACAGGTTGTCCTTAGACTCCTGCGGTGACTTTCAGGTGGGGACCGACTCATTTTCAGCGTCGAAATCGACGAATCGAAGGATCAGTTTCGAAAGCGCGCTTACGAAGTTTTGGTGTGGTACGGCAGCAGGATATACGTCCATTCTTTCGCTGTATTTATTGTCATACTAAAATTACTAAGTAAGTATGCTCTAATATTGAATAATTTTTAATATATATACCCACATTTGTGTCAGCCCTTAAATTCCAAAACTATAGGAATTCGCTTATTAAATTCGTGACGAATTGTGCCATTAGGGCACAATTTATGAAGTGCCTGGCACCAATAGTTTCCGAAAACTATTCCAGACTTTCCAGCTATTTCACCCAAATCGACGAGCAAAATATTGATTTCCCATTTTTCCTCGTTCAGTTTCATTCGCATTTTTCCTCGTACTTTGTGTATAATTACATTCCAGTGCACTGCAATTATTAACTCAGGTATGTAGGCATGCAAACTAAGTGGATTAGTATAGTTTTATGCCATTAACACAGTGACATTAAGTGATTTTTTTATGTTTAAATGTTGAAATCATTTCTAAAAATTAAAAATTATAATTTTTTTTACGGTTAGTTAAATGTTAAATGCATAATTAACGGGAACTGATTTATTATCTTGAATGTTGTTTGATGAAACCAACAATAGATTTGGGAGGTAAACGAACCGGTTATTACAGCTTGGGTATACATGGCATTGGCACGGGCTGTGCATTAGATCATCTTCAATAATACCATCATATTTTCGAGTACCAATTCCAATATGAGTTTAATAATTATTTTACTTTGGAATATTTTTTATGCAAAATTAGATTCCTGCAAGTTAATAACTCCTGCAGTAGACCACCAATATTCGGTGTAACTCTGGACTAACGCTAATATCAAACAAAAATTAGGAACTTTATAGGCAATATGAACTTGGGACAAGCAAAAATTATGAGGCGGCACAAAGAAAGTTGCCAATGCTTCCCATTGCAAATTCTTATCCATGAAGTTTGCCCCTTTAATCCCTATGGATAAAGTCAATATGTTGTATGTAAGTATGGTCATGAAACACTATAATTATCAAATTTTTATTGGAAAACTTGGTCGGTTAGACTAAAAAAGTACAACGAATCGCTTGGAAGAACAAGAAATCACTTGGAGCCACAAACATATCATGGAGAAAAAAAAGATATTTGTGGAGAGTCATGTACAACATATTACATTGGAGTAGACATGTAGATTATATAGTACCTAATAAAGCAATAAATGACTTAAATATTCTCAAATATTTATCCAGGTAAGGCGGACTCTACAACATCTTCCTGTTCATCTTCCATTAAACAAGTCAGTTATTAAATTGCAAAAAAGCAACTGAAAAGCAAATCAATCATTGATGGATGCATAAAATCTACCCCAACAATAAGCTTTTAGGTAAAAGTGCTGGACACAATTCACAGTGCTTTTTTTAATCCGTTATTTCAAAATTGTCAAAGTTTATTATAAACCTGAATAGTTCAGGTTAAAAAAACCCTTGTTTTCATCATTATATCATTAATATATTTTTCCGAAACTTTTCAGTCCTTGAAGCTTTCATTTTCAAAATTTAATTATTTTTACCAACAATATGAGACACACTATATATTTCCCAACCATCTATGATTAGCTATATTGGCCCTAACTCCTGCCACAGTTAATGTTGGCAGGTAGTTTCAATTCCTTATTCATGATCAGACTAATTGGTTGGTTCATTCAATGCTTCCAGGTTCATTCATGCTTCCAGCTTTTATTTAACTGTCTGATAATAACTTACATAGCTAAAAAAATCTGTTATCTTTCTCTTCTTCTCAGTTAGCTTCCTATTCCTTAACAACGTCTGGTTGTAGATTTCCTCCAAAATCTTCTTCATCTAAAGTTTCGTTTAGAGAACAAATTTAGATTCATCTGTGACAAACTATATATTTTTCTACCATCTAAGATTAGCTATTTTGGCACATTCCAGTCTCAACTAGGTCGAAGTAAAATATAGTTAGGTTGACAGTATTGGATGCAATTTTCATATTATTGCTATTATTGGTAAATTTATCTTTCATAACAATGTGAAAAGCACCGGTAAGATGTTGTACAGAGCAGGAGCAGGCGACATCCACCAGCGTATTTTAGATCCAATACTGCAAGGCAGATGGCTCTCAGTTCGAGAAGCAGCCCATATTAGAACCAGAACGAAGTGAAAAGAGTGTAGGTAGTCACCCATCATGATCCCCAATTTGTCGACCAGCCAAAGCTGTACTGATGAGGGGTAGACTCCGAAACTAGTATGCAGATGGGTTGATCGACAAATTGGTGACCACCTACACTCTTTTCACTTCGTTCTGGTTCCGATAACCAGCGAGGCACGGAGCAATATGGGCCGCTTCTCGAACTGAGAGCCATCTGCCATGTAGTATTGGATCTAAAATACGCTGGTAGATATCGCCTGCTCCTGCTCTGTACAACATCTCACCGGTACTCCATACATTTCCGACTTTAAGTCGCTAAATCACGGTCCCCAATTTGTCGACCAGTCAGAGCTGTACTGATGAGGGGTAGACCCCGAAATTAGTATGACTAGTATGAAACACCTACACTCTTTACACTATTGTGAAGAGCATCGAAAACTCTATGCACTCTAAAACTATTTTCCTACTTCCGAACCATTATTGCAACTTTGGTAATTTATATTCATATACATTTTGAAATGTTCTCATTGTTCCAGGTTTTAACACCAACTGGATGTTAAATTTATTGATGAATAACTGCTTGAGGTTTTCCTGTTTTTATTTGGTTTCAGGATTGGTGATTACCAGGACCTTAAAAGCATTCGGTAGATACCATTGCTTTTCTCCATCTTTAGTCTTAATCTATTTCAAGCCTCAATACTCCCTCATTCCTTATATTTACGTTTAACAACATAGAAAGAAACAATCGTGTTATTGCTGATAAAAGTTCTTAGATCAACTATTTATTTTTGTCCTCAGGCTTCGAATTAGGCTTAGAACAGAAAAAGATGAAGAAGAACAGAGCAAGATGTTAGTCTGATTGCCTGTGACTGTTTTGAGCAAAATAATTTTATAGTCATGTTATCAATTTTTAGTCATCCTCAGATCATATATTTACTTTGGACAATAGAAAAGAAGAGAGAAGATAACCCGAGTGCTAAATTGCTATGAGTAACTAATGCTAAAGGGCCATTTCTGAGTAGAATTTTTGAAGCTACTCATATGCGTGGCACGAGGATCTGAGCAGCTTCAGATTTTTAATGAGCCTCAAAACAGAAAAAAAAGAGAGATGATAGTCCGATTGTCTGTGGCTGCTCTAAACAAAATAATTTTTTTTGGTCTTTCATCACTTTTCAGTCATCATATATTGACTCTGCAGCAACAAAAAAAGGAGAGAGAAGATAACCTGAGTGCTTAATAACTCTGAGTAACTGATGTTAAAGCGTCATTTCCGACTAGATTTAACTACTCAAAATATATTTCGATATGCGGTTGTATATTCCTCTTTCAAAACACTTTTTGTCCAAAGCTGTACCATCATGTTATGTCAGGATGTAAGCACACAATGGGGTGTTTCATTTTCCTTGAACCGAACCAGTTGCCACAGCGTAAAATATTCATTCTTCACGCTGCATCTTTTGTTTTTTTTTATTAAACACTCCAAAAGAATCACATGCAGCTATCGTCTTGATGGGATATACAAAAAGAAGATATGACAGTTCAAACGTGTTAAGGTAACTATTCAATTACCACAGATACAGCTTTTAAACGACATCCAGCAAATAATCAACGAAATCAATGAATACAGATAAGAAGAGTCGAACTACACGTTGACTTTTCATACAATGGACAATGGTGCAATTAAGCATGGCCTGCAAATAAACATTTAAGGAAAATCTATTAAAATTCAGAACAAGACTCAAAAATTTAAGGATGAGAAAGCACCAAATTATCAACCAGGGATCATTTGAGTCCAGGCAAGACCATAGAGGACAATAGTAAACTTTTTCTCTACGAATTTTGCAGTTGCTCCCACAATAACTCCATTTCGATTCATTTATTGTATCGACTTTAGGGACTACAAAGAAAGAAACTGAAATGGAAAGTCAGAACAATTTTGCACAAGACAGCATCTATAGAAGAAGGTAATAAAAAAAGAGAAGTCAGCATTGAGTAAGCTGTAAAAAGACAAATCGATCAAATTACTTTTGGCAGACAAAGGAAATGGTATAGTCTTTATGGATTCTGAACTCAACGGCCAAAAAGCTCAAGAGGTCCTGACGAATGAAAAATATAAAATATTATCCAACAACCCCACCAAACCAAGAGGAAAAAGAAAAATGAAGAGTTTACTAAGAAGAGGTTTTTTACTTCACACTACAGTATACCATTGCACCCCTAGGAGTTGCTCTCTATTGCAATATGCTCTTAGGAGTCTTTAATTAATTCTCTAAGTGTATCTGTCTATTTCAAAATTGTAGGAGAGTCATCGATTTTTTCTAAGATTTTAACAGAATAAAAGAAAATTATCAGAATTTGATGATCTACGATTGTTCTCAAATTTTAGCACTATGTCGGAGTAATCTAAGCAACTTATACATCCAGGTATACAATAATTTTCAGTTCTTGTTCTCATCTTGCAGGTCTTCCTCAAGACTTATAACTTAGTTTACTGTGACCACCCCCAAAGAAAAAAATAGATTACAACTATAACTGAGTCAGTTACAACTATAACTGACCACTACTACACCCTACGACTATAACTGAAACTTGAATAATTTAAACTAGGTACTGAGAATATACCTCCCTTGATATGACTTAGCTTGAGCTTTAGCCTCAAGCCTCAATTCATTGTCATCTTGTCAGCTTGTCATCACGTATTCCTCTAACTTTATGAGCATAGAGGGAAATAAATATTATAATCCGTCCGAGTTACCGTATCATATTTAAGGCTGAATCCTCACAAGAGAGTAGTAGGAGGTCTCTTCCAATATTCTCTGAGAGATGGGTTCATGTTCAGAAAACGGGAATGTTCATGGCATCCATAGACTTTGTAATTGCAATTACACCAAGATTGTGTAATTGCACCGGACTTAACTGAAACCAAAAGCCTCATGTCTGACAGGTGATCTTGAAGAATTGCCGAGACACAACTCCTCAGCATTCTACTTTCAACTCAAATTTAGATTCTTACCTGAGCATTCCCTCACCTTGCTATTCTTTTTTCCATAAACTCTTCCATCATTCCAAAATAATCTGTGTCTTCAGAGTCTACATGGTTGTAGCAACCACATCTTTACGAAACTCAAAAAAAAATTTGGATATTGGGCTTTACCGAGAGTACTTGTATTAAAGAAATTTATGAACAAAGTGACCCAATCAACTGACCTAGTCTGTAGACCAGACTGTAGAGTTTGGTATTGGTTTAATTAATCTAACCTTAAAGACGGTGAAGAATCACTGATTCTAGATTTTGTGAGTGATTTTTCACGGTCTCGTGAAGTCTCTTCCAAACTTCATTTTTAAAAGAAACTTATTTTTAAACGAATAGATCATTATGGGTGGTTTGACTCAACGACCATGGACTCCAACCAAAAGGCGTGGCCCCATCGCCGCTGAATACAACAGCCCTGGGCCTGCATGCGTCGCATTGCCCTCGTACATCGGTAAGTATATATTACCTACTAACTTACTATCATTTATATACAGGGTGAGCTGAGCCATTGTTCAAGTAAGATCCATACTGATCTCTCAAAATATTGACAGTAACAAGAGAAAAGGGTCTTTATTTCGTAATAGGAAGTCATTTTTGACAGCTATGTATTTCGAATTTTTTTATCGAAGTTCATTTAATAGGGTAGATAAAGGTGTAGTTAAATTTGTCTTACCTTACCAACGAGAGAGTCAAAAGCATTCTTCGAGCAAGAAGTTGAAGTCTTCCTCAATATACGACTCATTGTGCAACGTACTGAAGACGCTTCACCACATATTGAAGAAAAAGCTTTCAAGGTACCCGAGGGATTATTAGGTCGGCTCAAGCCACCACAAAAAGAAAGAAAATAAAGAATAGAGCTTTAAGAAGATAATAGATAAACCCATCTTGCCTCAACAAGTTAACATGAAGAGGTCCAGTAATTTTCTGAGACATAAAGTTGATGTTTTCCATGATGTGAGACCCATTGCGCAACATAATGAAGAATTTCCAGTAATCGAAGAAGAAGTTTATAGTAATCCAAGAGCCAATTTGGTGAGTTTAAGTCACCAGAAAAAAGTAATACAGCATTGAGAAGAAAATGGTTAAATCCATTTTATCTCAACAAGTTTTTGCTGCCATGAAGAAATCCAATAATTTTTCGAAACAAGAAGATGCAGTCTACTATCATGTGCGAGCCAGTGTGCAACAACCATACTGAGGCAGTTTAACACAGTGTCTCATCTCAGAAACGCAAGCTGATGCTGAGAGAAAACTCTCCTTGATGAAAAAACTCACTTTCAAGTTGAAGAAAACCCTCACAAAGAGCGCAAGTTGGTCTCTTTAAATCCTCAGAAAGGAAAAAAAGCGAAACTACTAGTCCTGTTCTCTCAGAAGAAGTAACGGCTCACATTCAATACTAATCTCCCATGATGTTCATTTCATGATTTCTTAAATAAATAAGTGGACATTTAAAATGAAATCTGTCTGTAGATACGAAAGTGCAAAGGAAAAAAAAAACTGACGAAAGTGTATTAAAAACAAAGGTCGCTAGAGCAAGCCCTTTTCGAGTGTCATGACACCAACGAATATCTCAATTAGGAAGATTTAGTGTTCCATAATGTAAACACATAATTACTGGTGCAAAGTCTGAAAAAGACCTTGAATAGATCGGAGTATTTCTTGGTCTATTTAAATCGCCTAAACCGGATAAAATGCCAAGTGAAAAAGTCATATTATCGGAATTAGTTTTAGCAGACAAAACGTGAGGAACTCACATGACTTTTTGAGAAAAGAAGACGAAAAAATCCATGATGTGTTACTATTGCTTGAAGTAGTTGGGGAAGAGAAATATAAAATGTCTGAAGGTCTCTTTGGGATGTTTAAATAGCATGACAAGAAGCGAGAATGTCTTGTCTTCCTCAAACCATCCTCAAGGAAAGGCACTTTCCTTGAGGATGGTAAACGTCCTCAAGGACCGTTTAAAACTCTCCAGCCGTTTAAAATTATAATCAGATAAAATTGACATAGTTCCAAAAAATATAATTAGGTTTATAATTACTTTGGTTTTGCAGGCAAGAAACCACTAGAAGCCAAGACGGGCAGCGCACCTGCTTACAGTTTTGGTGCCAAAGCCAACGCAAAACTGGAGAGTGTTGGACCCGGTCCTGGACAGTACAATGTAACTGGTTTAAGTGCAAAAGGTAAAGTCTCTTCCGGGATTTTTCAATGAGAGTCTAAATCTTTGATATAAGTTTTTAATTATTAGTATTCTATCCGCGCTCCTCTTCGACTTTCTGGAGCTGTAAGTGGCACAAACGTCATGCCTTTATCGTAAATATTGGATAAAACGAGTCTCTTATTTTATCCTAAGTCTTTTTATAAAAGGAATGAACACTTTGTTATCTAAATCAGAATGTGTTCCCTTCTGATTTTCATAGAGTATAACTTCAAATTTTTGTTTATTATCCCAAATTAGGCCCCAACTTTACATTTTTGTTTCTCTAGTAAGTTTAAAGATGTAGATCTTCTACAGAAATGCAAATTGTTGAACTATCTAATGAACTGAATTTGACCCATATGTGTTCAACGCTTCGTATTCCAATGTTTACGATTGTCCACCGGAAGAACTGGCCAGTCTTCATTTTTTTTCTGATTTGCAATAATTAAGTATTTTTTTAGGTAAAGATACCCCGCCAGCTCTAAGTCTGCACGGCAAGCCGAAAGAACCGAAACCAGACAACTTTCCAGCTCCAGGAGACTATAACCCAGATAAGGCTGAAAAAGTGATCCATGACAATTCACCTAAATACACCTTTGGACTGAAAACCAACGTTGGTAAACCTGTCGATACTCCTGGTAAGGAATTGTTAAGATTTATCTTCTAAATCTTAACAACCATCAACAATTTTTGTGTCAGTTTAATTTACAAAATATTGGGGACCTTGCATTCTTAACATTGGGATTAATCTTAGATTGATAGAAAATGTTTGCAAGGGATAACATAATTATTAGATATATTTAGTTATGTGATGGACACTAATTTTTATAATAAAGGACACTAATCCTTGTTTAATACAGCGCCTAATGCCTATAAACCATTTACACGTACCAGTAGCCACAGGTATTCATTTGGAAGAAGGACCCCAATGGGTAAAATCCCAGATACACCTGGTTAGTTTTTGTTTTATTTTTTTTTGTTTTTATTTAATTAACTTTTGTTTTAATTTTAGTTATTTTATTACGTAATTTTAATTTTGTTGTATATTACGCACAAATAGGTTACCTTGTCTATGTAAGTTTGCTTTCCTTAACACTAATTATAATATTATCTAATATTTTCAGCACCCAATGCCTACAAGGTTCAGGATTCAAAGGTTTTAACCAACTCACCTAAATGCACGTATTTCGGTATTAAAACCGACAAACAACAAATTGTTAACACGCCTGGTTAGTTATTGATTACAAACATATAACACAGAAAACAAATCGATGCACATATTAAAACACATTTTCTCTTTCTACGTATAAAATTACCAATTTTATTATTATATCGATTTATATAAATAATTATATAATAGATATATAATAAAAAGAAAATGATATCTGAGTTGCAGAGCTAATAGACGGAGTATACCATGAGTGACTAAAGATAATGTTACACACAGTTACTCCTATTGAAAACGTAAAGTCTTGTTTATACATTCTCAATTGATTTTCTTTTCACACAGGTAATCATATGAACAGTACACAGCTCTTCTATTTCGAATCACACCCTCAGCTTCTGGATGATTTCTCAATGTGCGACCATTTCCAAGTGGTAAACTGTCTTTTTTTACTCGTGCCTCTTCTGCAAATCTGCAAGCTAGAACATTGACTATCTCTTCCAAAAGCTTTTGTGAAGCTGCTGCACCAATTTATACGTGGTAATCTATCTTTCTCTACTTATTCTTCTTCTGTAAATCTGCAAGCTAGTTCTCGGCTATCTCTTCCAAAAGCTTTTGTGAAGCTACCACAGCAGCTGGAATCCTGACAGTCGATATATTTACTTGGATCAGGCCTGTTAGATGTTTTTTTTTACTGGCTGCCCTAGTTTACCGCTATACTTTGAATTTGGTTTAAGTTATCAAAGTATAAACATACAATCGTGAAGATCGTCATCACTGCCACTCTATGTCATCCCCTTTGCTAACTATAGCCAATAGGGAGAAAATACTTTGTATCCAGGATCACTATTTTTGAAAATTCCTATACGCACCCAAAATGCATTTGAGAAAAGGGAAAATTGAAATGGTGCAGGCTCATTTCAGATAAGGCTCTGAGTCGGAAATAAGAAACGCAAATTAAATATGACAGAAAAGGCCTTTGGGTGCAACTGAGAGAAAGGAATAGGTATGTGGTTGCAAATTGCAAGAAGGAGAAGGTCTGTGGCTGCAATTGCCAAAAAGAGCAAGCCAGTGGCTTCAAATGCAACTTCAAAATGAAGACCAGTGGTGGTTCTCTGAAAATAAAAATCTGCAATTCTTGTTTCAGTTTAGTGGATCAGAAATCTTTTTGATAATGAGTGAGCACATAACTAACCGATTTTGTCGAAAAAAATGATGAAGTTAATGGGAAAATAAGAAACCTGCACATGATCCTCTTCAAATTGTCACCAATGACAGTTGAAATGTATTATATCATAAAAATCCGTTAAAAATTATTAGAAATGTCATATCTTTTATGACTTTTTGACTACAGCTTTTGAAAGCACTGAGTAACTGAAATCTCTCCGTTATCTTTTGATTCCATGGAATTTGTATTAAAATCTCTCTTTTAGAGTCAAAGGCCTTCATCAAGTTACCTTGTGGTTTGGGTTCTCTATTTTTTGTTCGGTTTCACAGCTAAGCTTGCCCGATGACTGTATTATACGAAGCATAGCATAGTCAGACAAAATCTTAAAAAAGTTTTTGATCAAAATTAATTAATTAATTATGCGGGAAGGAATGTGAAGAAGGTGCAATACATTATTATGCAGTTTCTCCACCTCTGTGTGTTGTCGTGTTGTAAGAGGATACCATTACTTAGAGACTCCCACCTTTTGGTTTTAATGGCATTCTTGATTCGGTTATTCAGTAGTACTGAGTATGTCGTCATTCTTTGTTTATTTTGTATGGTTTCAGGTTAATGATGGTGTACCCACTACTCATTCCAGTCACTAACCTGGGCAGAAAAGCTTCTGCTTGATTTGCATTGTATTGCATTTGATAGGGGGCAATTTTGTTGGCACTCATCTTGCTGATACTTGCTGAAAACTGAGGATATTGTGCAGAATATGGTGCACAAAACCATCACTTATTTTCAACATTGTGGTGATTTCATTCAGAAAAAGAATACAGCAATTTTCTTTTACAGTGTTCAAATGTTCAAATGGATTCGAGTGTCATAAGACCATTTGTTTGATCAGGTTGGTGTGATTCAGCTATGGAATTGAACCTGTTTTTAAATTCGTTGATCCATTCATGCACTTTCTGGAGTTACAAAACATGAAATTCCATATTTTAGCTTCTGCTATGAGTGTCAATGGGTTCAAAATATCACTGTGCAAAAACGAATTACAGAATGTCTTTAGTCCCTAGTGGAGTTGCCATTTTAATATGTCAGTGTGTCGACGTTATGTTATCAGTAAGTAGGTCCTTCTGTATTTCAAAAAAAGCATTTTTGCCAACTTTTAAGACTCAACCTCGTGCATGTCTTATAGCCCTTTTAAAGTTTTCTTTCGACTGAATTGTATTTATTCAAAATATAAAGTGATTCTCATGTTTCCCCAAGGAATTTCCCTTTTCCAAGAGTCTTTTGAGAAACACAATCCAAGGCTTTGATGAGGTAGCAAACAAAACACAGCAGATTCCTGGTTCAAAGCATGTTCATAACTGTACATTGGTATAAACCGCCTCATCCTGGTTCAAGTTACCACCTCATTCTCATTTATACCAATGCACAGTTCCTCAATCAACGCAAACAAGGCAACGTAAATGCCCAAAAGCCTTCCTAAAGTGGGAACTGAATAGGAGAGAACACCCCATGTTTGGAGTGGAAATTATTCATCTTCATCATGATAAGCTTCTCGATGATCTTGCTCATAGTCTGCAGAAGTGAAATAAGCTTATGGTAAAAGGAAAGTCTTCATCATACTACAGCACCACTGCAGACTTCAAAAGGAAGGAAATCATAGTACTAGAGAGAAAGCGTTTATCGCTTCAGACAAAGAAGGCCCGGCCCCCTCAATCTTATGTTTAAAAACTACAATTGACGTTTCGCCCCCCTGCTCTGAGAGTTTGTTTTTTGTCAGTTGGAAAACCGAGCCACAGACAAGACGCAGCAGATGTCTCTCACTCTAAGAGTGGACAAGTTGCGCAAACCGATCTCAGCTCCTTTGGGTCCATAGACAAGAAGCCAAAAATGTGCCTTCCCCTGAGCGTGGACAACTTGGGCAGTGGATTGTCGCACATTCCACCCAGTAAACCACAGTTTCATTTGAGGTTTAATGTGAATTTTTGAGTCGAACCTTATCTTTATATTAGAAGCATTTTTGATCGAAAAGCTCATCCAGGCGGTCATATATTGCTGCACTTTGACGATCATTTGCTTTAATGTAATCATCATATTTATCATCAGTGATTACTGCTATTTCCACATTTTTATTGACATTATTTCTCAAAATTTTGTTAAGTAAGATAGTTGGTGTAAGCAAGGGTTCATATAAATTCGCAATGGAAAGAACGTTCTAACATATTTTAGGCATCGTCGCAACAAAGTGAATCACATTTGTTAGAGCTTTGAGGTTAGATGCCACCAGAAGACTATGAATATTAATTTTTTTACTTTTCCAA
The DNA here is from genome assembly GCA_951812265.1 of Taphrorychus bicolor. Taxonomy (NCBI): domain Eukaryota; kingdom Metazoa; phylum Arthropoda; class Insecta; order Coleoptera; family Curculionidae; genus Taphrorychus; species Taphrorychus bicolor. Next base: position 27,838,815 of record OX638302.1, on the reverse strand, counting down.
ACAGCAAAGCTTTCATATATCGTCCTTACTGAATCAGTTCATGCTAAACAGGTTGTTGCGTGTTCCTCTAGAAAGCATAAGTAGAGGTATCTGCATGTAGTGGGTAAAGAGAGTTTTCTGGATGTCCGTTTCCTTTTGTCGCATTTTTTATCTATTTATGAGACCACACAATAGTTATTGAGTTTAAATAATTTTCGTCTCTCTCTCTCTCCTACTTTCTCATAGACACTACATTTAATCTTTGCTCTATCGGATTTCTACTCCTTATGGCTTTATTGGTATACTCCAAAAGTAATACTGAACAATATAAAAAAAATTAAACGAACGTAAAGGTATATTCCTTTTTGAATACCTTAAACAATTTTTAACGATCCACTGGCATTTTAACTTTTATATTAAATTGCGTAGAATGAGAATGTGCGTTTTAGTGTTAATAGAAAAACCGTCATTTCACCCCTCTTTAACCACCTCTATATCGTTCACTGAATGCAATAGTGGCACAACTCAAAAAAGTCGAAATTCTAGATAACAACATGTCTGAACTAGAAATTCCAACCTCTACTTTAGAACAAAACTAAAAAAAAATTATTTCTTTTTATGATGGTATTATACATAATTCAGTCAAAACAGTGTCCTATTTATAATCCAAATCTTAATTATTGATTTTCTCAAAACTACGTTTTTTGAGTTACGCCACTATTGCATTCAGTGAGCGAATGTAGTTGCATGCTATTTAAAAAGGGGGTGAACATGACTGTCTGACAATTATGTGGACTACCTAAAAACAGTGCACAATAATTTTTAGCACCAAATGTTTACAACGTCCCGGAATCGGAGAGACGATTGCACGACAATGCACCTAAATACACATTCGGCTTGAAAACACCCACAGAGAAACCCTCTGACACACCTGGTCAGTGCTTTTTTATAATCAAGTTAATCAATATCAATAGGAAATTTTCTGTACTTCCAAAACTACACTTTTGTTGCAACTAAAAACTTCCTTTCTAAGATTATTCATCAGGAATGCAGACATCAACATGAGTGGTGATCAATTTTTAGTTCTTCAAAAAGCATTTTTAAGTTTGGAAGTACAAGTAGACTAAAAGTTTTTGCTAATCTTTTGCATGGTGGTTAGACAGGAGGGGTTTTTGAAAAATTGATTTTGCAAAAAAACACAAAATACGAATTTTGGAGGCTGGCATTTTTCAAAAACCTCCAAGTATATTTAATAAAATATTTACATTTTCCCTACTAGTTTTGCTAATTTGCACAGCAATTTGGGACATCTAGTACAAGCCAAATCACTAGTTTGACCTTTAGCACAATTTTTCTCTTATATTTTAGCCCCCAATGTTTACACCATTCCTGCGGGTGAAAAATTGGATAACACCCCAAAATACAGTTTCGGCGTCAAGCCTGAGCTAGTTAAACCCTTCAACACGCCTGGTTAGTTTCTAGTTTAATGCTTTTCGAGAACAGTTTCTCAGGTATTTCAAAAATATTTAAACCTAGAGAGATGATAACAACACCTTGAATAACTGGTCTCAAAAAGATTTATGCTTTTTTTCGGGTTTCTATGACATTATTAAATCTTGCCATGTTTTTTTTTGTTTTATTTTCTTTTATGTTTTTATCTAGCACCAAACGTATACAACGTTGACAAAGCTGATTCCGTCATGCAACATACTCCAATGTATAGTTTTGGCAGTAAAGTTAATCTGGATAAGCCTGTGGATACCCCCGGTGCGTTGTAACATTGCCCCATTATTTCCATTGCCTAAGGCAATATAACAGTTTAACTAAGTATCTTTCTCAACTTTTAGCACCCAACGTTTATCACATTCCATCAGTGGTGGGGGAAAGGGGATCTCCAGCCTACACCATCTCGGGGAGGAACAAAGAACTCCTCGACGAGAGAGTTAAAAATCCCGGCCCTGGTCAGTACAGTAACGTTGATCCTGAGTTTTACAAGACGCACTCTCCGGCCTATACCATCAGCGGTAGGACTAATATCCCCAAGGATGAGAATATTCCTGGACCCGGTGTATATTCTCCAGAAAAGGTACAGTTGGACCAGTAACTAGCACCCAAGTGTAGAATACTCAGTAAGACTAATCAGTTGAGAGAGTTACTTATACTTGTAGGTGATGGCTCATCTAAAATGTAATCCAAGTCATTCATTTGGCATCCGTCACTCGCCATATCTGGGCTCATATAACACATTTCTGCAGAAAGATAAGATGTCCATGCTTTTCTAACCTGAACTAACTATAGCTTTCTCAACAACAAATCCTTCTTGTGTTAGCACCCTTAACCAACTGACTGAGGTAACTAACCAAGTCAAAATAGCAAGGTATGATCAAAGTTAACTCTATGCCTCTGTTCTTTTAGGTGATTTTAGAGTATCCCCCAGCTCACAGTTTTGGAATCAGACACTCAGTATACGCCGAACATTACTAAGCTAACGAAGTTATTTTTTTTTTGACGACTCCGATTCGACTGCGCTCTCCAACGTCACCATTTGAGGCGCAGATTTCTCATGTTTTATATAAGTTTCTTGTGGTACATCGTTTGTAGTTTTTTCTTCGCAATTGTTACGGCACACTTATGTATAATTGTTTTTTTTTCTTTGCGACTAACTGAGTGCGAAACTGTTTTTAGTGGAAAATAAATTTTTGCCTAAAAAGTACAAAAAAATAAATAAAAAATATTAAAATTAAAAAAAAAATATGTAAATTATAAATAGATATAGATAATTATAAAATGGAAAAAAAATTGATAAAAAAATTGGTATCTATTTAGTTTCGATTAACGCAGTTTTGCAAATTTTGCGGCTTATATTAATTTGTTCCTTTTAAGCTCACTTTAATCTACAGTGTTTACACACCATGTTATTAATGTTTATTTTTAATAAAGCGTCTATATATAAGTTATCTTCTTTTTTAATTTTTGATACCACCATATAGTTTGAATTTAATTTTTTTTTTAAATTACCAAAGAGGGATATAAAGTTTTCGTTTTTCCCAAATTCCAAATTTGGCGGCCTATAACTTTAGAACAAGTGGACCGATTGGAATTAATCTAATTTTTTTTTGCGATGCACTTTTTCATTTCCCCCCAATATTCAATACCTTCGGAGATCGATTTTTGGGCACTTTTAGAATCAAATTTTTTACTACCCAATAAATTCACGTTCGGACTAGTCTGAATCGTATTAAGTGTGTGACGATCACAGGAGATTGAAATGGTCCCATTTCGATCAAAAACAGCTTAAAAAAATTCTATTTTTTTTTGAAACTTTTCAATGAGGTAGTATTTTTTCCAAATTCCAAATTGGAAGGCCTACCTTTAGAACGAGAGGTTCGAGTGGAATGAAACCAACAGTTTTTTGTTCTTCTTCTTCTTCATGTCCTCTTCCACGTTTCATTAACTGAAGTTCCGTTGATTCAGTAATTTCAGAAATATCTCTCTGTGGTCGATTTTTGGGCAGCATTAGAATCGATTTTTTTAATGCTTTCAAGAAAGGTCATTTAGGGGACTATTCTAAATCCTATTAAGCTTGTTACGTTTATAAGGGATTAAAATCGTCCCATTTTGATCAAATAAGCTTAAAACAGCATAAAAAAGATTCTACAATTTTTTTTGAAAATAACCTAAGGAGGGATATGTCTTTGTTCTTTAAGGGCCTATAACTTTAGAATGAGTAGACCGCTTGGAGTAAATCTAACAGTTTTTTGTTCTTCTAGATCTTCTCTTCTATCTCCTACCAACGGAACTTCCGTTGATGCAATAATTTCGGAGATAATCTTCTTTGGTAGTCCATGTTTGGGTACTTTTAGAATCGATATGTTAAAACTTAAAAAAAGAATTACTTATGGGACTGCTCTGAGCTTTGTCAAGTTTGTCATGTTCATAGGGGAATAAAATCGTCTAATTTCGATTAAAAACTGCATAAAAAAATCGATTTTCTTTTTTGAAAATAGCCAAAGTAATATATGCCTTCTCTTTTCTCAAATTTCAACTTTCATGGCCTATAACTGTAATAGGAGTGAACCAATTAGCGTGAATCTAAGAGTTTTTTGTCGATCTCCTCTTCCACCTACCATCAATGGGAAGTCCCATTGCAGTTACCTAGGTTAGATTTTTTCAATTCCATGTGAAGAATGCATTGACTAAGATGACCTAACTCGAACGTTTTTGACATGGAGAAAATGCTTCCATTTTGACTTTCTTTCAGGTACCAGTATAACAAGTCTTCAGTAAAAGGAGCCATAAATTCGGTTACCAAAATTTATAGAACAGGATGGATTAATAAAAGTAAATGGCACTATTACTTAAACCCAAGTTATTAATGACTTCTATTATAATTCCCTAGAATATGACTGCAAGAGGATCTCCTAATGAAAATTCATACATAGTAATCTTGGTTAGTGTTCAGTTAGGTGTTCAGAGGTGTAACTTCAGTCTAAATGTATAAAACTTGATCTCATTATTCCAATATGCAGTGACATGAAACCAGCATCTTGGCCTCGTTTCTTGTCGTAGCCAACGCCTTCAAAAAGTTGGCAATTACTGGACTGAAGTGCTGTCCATAGCCACGCCTTCAGGTTGTTAGTAGAGTTTGTCCTTTCCATTAAAAATGGTAGTTAGGCAGTGTTGGAATAACTTAGGAATAGAGTGTAAAAATTCCTGTTTAATATGTTCGAATGCCACCTTGATGGGTAACAATGTTCAAAACATGAAGTCTCCTCAGTGCTCCTTATTTTTGGCTGCAACGATATTTTAATGGTCAACCGCCAGAGACACCAGAGATCACTTTTCCCATTACCCCGTTTAAAAATGTCTGCCGCAGTTGCGACAAAATTCAGTATGAAATTCTTATAGACTACGGCTTCAAAGCCCAGAAAACTCTTTAGTTATCTCTATATACATATGTCCAGGTTGCCTGGAAATTTCCGAACCTTCATACAAATGAAAGTACCTATGCAAAGCAGCAAATTATGACTGAGGATGGCACACGAAAAATTACAACTAACTAAGTTGCAAAATATAAATTTACTTATATCTCATATGGCCAAGAGCCATCAAAGCCGCCTTTAAAACCGTCGACCATAACATAATTCTAATACTATCTAAAGTGTATAAAAGACTCCACTCATTTCGTCGAAAAACTGCATTCTTTGACTCTTTCTCCAGGGGATATTCTCGTTAGCTTCGACGTCGTTTCGCTCTTCACGATGGTACCCATTAGGGAAGCCATGAAACATATTAATGAAGAATTTCCACAGGATATTGCTAAGCTGTTCCAACATTGCCTAACCACTACATATTTTCAAGGGAAGGAAGAATTCTACGAACAAACCGATGGTGTAGCTATGGGCAGCCCTCTTAGTCCAGTGATAGCCAACTATTTTATGGAAATTTTCGAGGCCAGGGCGTTGGCTACCGCAAGGAAGAGGCCAAGGTGTTGGTTTCGATATGTGGACGACACCTTTGTTATTTGGAGCCATGGAAAGGGCGAGCTTCAAAACTTCCTCTTACACCTAAACTCTATTAACCCGAAGATCCAATTCACTATGGAGATAGAAAAGGAAGGACGCCTACCGTTTTTGGATGTTTTCGTGACAAGGAGGCCGAATGGAAAGCTTGCACATACCGTGTATAGAAAACCAACACACACTGACCGATACCTCAGCAACGGATCAAAAATCATAAATCTTCCAAGACAAAAAAGGGGAGTCATAAAAACTCTGTCTGTGAGAGAGAGAGAATTTGTGAGCCAGCTGAATTGGAACGGGAAATGAAGCATCTGGAGAGAGCCTTTGGTTGGAATAGATACAACAAGCAGGAGATCGATAGAGCCGTGCGCCCAAGGAATGTAGAGCGACAGGAAGCAACAACGGGATATGATGTAGAAAAGCGAGGTTGGGCTACTCTACCATACATCCACAAAGTCACGGCAGGCTACTGGAAAAACACAAGGTTAAGATGTTTTTAAATCCACTCGTACAATTCAACAGAGCTTGAGATCGGCTAAAGACCGCAGAGGACCCCTATCAGCACCCGGAGTGTATAGAGTTCCATGCAGCTGTGGCTCTGTATACAATGGCACCACAAAACGCAGTGTCAACACGAGGATCACAGAACACAAAAGGAGTTGCAGGCTGGGACAAACACAAAAGTCAGCAGTAGCAGAGCACGCTCTTTCTGAAGGTCACAACATTCTTTTTAATGAGGTGGATATCCTACATGAATCACAGCGCTACTATCCGAGACTAACGAGGGAAGCCATTGAGATCTTTAAACACGAAAAAAATTTCAACAGGAAGGAGGAAATTATGTTTCTAAATGCAGACTGGAAGCGAGTTCTGCGACACACGTCGAGCGCGTAGAAACCCCGCGCCACCACCCCCACCCCGGCCCCACCCCTGCGACGCGACGGCGGCGGTACGAATACCACGGAGCGCGCTACAGTCGAATCAGTCATCGTCGGGAAGCAAGTACACAAAGGAGATCACTTCGCCCACTGCCTCATCGCCTTTGATAATGTCTGCCGCAGTAGTAGACGAAACGTCAGGAAGCAATTCCATTGGACCACGGCTTCATAGCCCGGAAAACACTTTAGATAGTATTATGACCGGCCGTGAAAGCCTTCACAGTCTCATAATTCTAATGTCCATTAAGTCATACGGACCCCTGGGGCACCTCACAGGTCACTAGGCCAGACTCAACCCCCCCCCCCCCCATGGAAACAGCCTGCACGCGGCAGGACAAAAAGGACCTTAATCATACAAGCGTCACACTCCTGAAACCGTGAACAAACATCCTCCTTCCGGAGGAACATATCCTGACCTACACAATCAAATGCCTTGGGCAAATCACAAAACTTCCGACGCCAACGACAAAGCCGACGTTTTCTAATTCCTGTTCCAGTCTACAACTCGTCCAAAAAGCTGGAAAGTGCATCAGAGTTGCCAATTCCAGCCGTACATCCGAACTGTCTATCATTTAGCACTTGAATGGTGAAATTCAGGCATTCAATAATGACATGCACTTCTTGTCAGAAAGGTCAATAATTTTGGACAGTGCATATAGCAACGATGTCCAGCAGATGTTAGAAGAGAGACTGGCAGGGTCGTGGTCCTTGTGGATGAGGACAACAAGAACCGACTTCAGGCACCTGGGATAATAATCAGCCTCGAGGGAAGAGTCGATCGAATCTGTAAAAGACAACAATTCCTCATAAGGAAAATCTTGAAGAACACTCACAGACAGACCATCCACACCCATGGCTGACCCCCCACTGATAGTTGACAAAGCATCCCTGATCTGATGTGCGTCAATAGGCAGGAACAGAAATGACTTCGATACCAGTAACTCCGGCTCGAGGCCATATCTTCGACAAAATTTGATCTGAGCAATAGTAATCATTTAAGCTACTAGGGTGTAGATCCGTCCTCACCTGGCTTCGACCAGTTCTCTTCTTAAACTCGTTAATCGGTATGTGGCTTGTTTTTCATCACCACCCAGTTTGTACCAGACATCCGTTCCAGACCATTGCGATTGACTTCTTTGGCCCGCCACCGAAGACCTCAGATGGGACCTCAGGACATTGCCAGTAGCAGGACAAAGCTAGTCCCAATTCAAGCAACATTAGACGGTTATGTCTGATGCCTTAGAAGTCTTAAGATAGAATATCTTAAAATACAGTTCGCCAAGCCTCGCGATAATGCCAGTGGGGTCCAATTCGTTAGTTCTTTCAGGCAACAAGTACCTGGAACAAAAAACCTGAACCTGGAATGGCATTCATTTCAGGACAAGCAAACTAGACCAATTAAAGTAGTGGTCAGAAATCTACACCACACCTTTAAACCTGAAAACATTATTGCTGCCCTAAAAAGTAAAGAACTAAAAGTAATAGAAGTTTATCAACTTTTAAAAAGCAAAGACAAAACTCCATTGCCTTTATTCGTGCTGACTTTCAGTAGAGAGGAAAACATAAAAAGAATCTATGAAATTTCAGACATTTTACGCTGTAGGTAAAAATAGAGAGGGCTTCAAAAAGCCAAAACTCATATCACAATGTAAACGTTGCCAGGTATGCCCAAGAATATGTGCATACCCAAAAATATTGTGGTAGAAAAGCAAGATGTGTGAAATGTGCTGGAAAACGTCACACAAAGGACTGCACAAAGCCGAGAGACACTCAAGCCAAATGCATACACTGTGGCAAGGCACACCCGACCAGTTACAGAGCATGCACTACAGCGATAACGCTACAAGAGATGCGAAACAAAAGCAGCAACAAAAAGCCACAAGAAAGACGACACTCAGAGACAAGCAACAACAAAGGAAATGAAATCAGACAAGTAAATGATAATTTAACCTTTTCTCAAATAACAGAGGGAACTGACCAGACTAAAGAAACAATAAGTAGTGTGGACTCAGGTGCAGTTATTCTACAAAAAATCATGAAGCAAATGGAACAACAAGAAAGACGACAGGAATAATTTAATAAATCTTTACTCGACAGACTAAGTCAGCTGGAAAACTTACAAAACCGTCGAACAAATCGCAATGGGAAGTGGTTTAAGAATACTCGAGTGGATTGCAAATGGACTTCTGCAGCATCAGCAGGAGTTACAAGTTATGTTAGAAACGCAACACAACCTCACAAACCAAATGTTCATTGGATTGAAGTCTACAACGCACTGCATGCACGCAAAACACAGCAAGGGACGGAACAGCCATAATAATAAAGAATAATATAAATTTACTTATTGGCTAACCGATATTAACAAAATCCCAGATCTTTTCGATTTTTTCATTTCAAGGAAAATTGCGACAAGTCATATGTACACCGAAGATGGACGGGGAGCATCATCAGATCACTCACCTATTCTGTTAACTCTCAGTGAAAATGTAATAACCACACACCCAAATCCGACACTTACAAATAAAAAAACTGATTGGGAGAGTTTTAAACTAGAAATTAATGAAAGAATCAAGTTGAACGTACCTATCAAGACAGTAGAACAATTAGAACAAGAATCAAGTAAACTTGTTGATGATATTCAGCATGCAGCATGGAACAATAAGCTAGAAATAAAGAGAAAAACATTTGGAGTAAACTATTGCAAGGAAATTCGTGATCTGATTAAAGACAAGCGAAAGGCTAGAAAAGAGTGGCAGAGTTCCAGAACGAGGGAAAACAAAGTCATACTAAATAACCTGACCCACCAGCTAAAAAGACAAATTCAGGAAGTTAAAAATGAATCAATCAACAAGTACCTGAGGGAATTAACTGATGATCAGAACTCGGACTATTCGCTCTGGAAAGCTACAAGACAAATCAGATCAATGCCACCAATTCGATAAGAAAATGGCAATTGGGTTAGAGACAACAAAGAAAAGGACGATTTATTTGCCTCATATCTAGAAAGTATATACCAACCTAACGAAACGCTAGAGAAAAGTGATCTTGCAAAAAAAAAACAACAAATATTAGAACTAGACTTAGTTATACCGAAAGAAGTAGCGAAAGTAATAAAAGAAAACATAGATTCTAAAAAAGCCCCAGGATATGATCTAATCACCGGAGACGTCTTGAAGCAACTACCAAGAAAAGGGATCTTCAAAATAACACATTTAATTAATGCGACGTTTCGCTTAAAACACGCTCCTAGGCTTTGGAAAACGGCAGATGTAATTATGATACCAAAACCTGGCAAACCGATAAACGAAGTTAAAGCATATAGGCCTATTTCACTCCTCCCAGTGTAGTTAAAATTATTTGAAAAACTATTCTTGAGAAGGCTGAAGAAAATAATTGATGAGACACAGCTAATTCCGGAACACCAATTTGGTTTTCGTAATAAACATTCTACAGTTGACTAAGTGCATCGAATTACAGATGTCATAGAAAAGTGTCTAGACGGATTAAATTAAATGAAAAAAATCCATACACGTAAATTTTACAAACAGAAACATAAATCATCTTCCAGTTCAAATAAATAATAAAATAATTCCACGCAAACAAAGTGCCAAATACTAGGGACTTAACTTAGATTCCAAGCTTAAATGGAAAGGACACGTTAAAATAAAGACTGACCATTTAAAGCTTAAATATAAAAATATGTATTGGTTGTTGGGAAGAAATTCGCAGCTTTCGATTAGGAATAAAGTACTAGTGTATCAGCAAGTGCTGAAATCGGTATGGACTTATGGACTGCAGTTGTGGGGCTGCACCAGACAAAGCAACTACAACTGCCTTCAAGTATTCCAAAACCGCGGCCAATAATTCCAAAAGTTTTGAGAATGAGATTTTTGCGGAAGAAAACTGTGTGTCAGTAGAAATGTTGTTCCCCAAGTTACAATGACATATGTCCAAAATCGGCATTATCTTTAATGGAAAATGGAATAGTAATTTGAAGCATACTAATGGATTTTCTTCGTTGGCAAAAATATTTTAAAGCACAACCCTGCAAACATGGCGGTTTAATAAACCTTGACAGCCCGATTGCCAAGGTTACCGGGAGCGTAGCCAATAGAAATTCACTTCTCGACTCAAAGGACAATAATGAGTTGCAGGCTTACATTTGTTTTTCTTTCTTAGACCGACTAGGTCTGTGTCTTGCTAATTTTAGCAAGAATATATTTGTGGACATAAAAATTGGCCAATGATCTCTTTAAACCATTTGTCATCTAACTGAGAATTGACGTAAAAGCTTTGATGAATATTATCATTTTGGTAAGTTGCCAGAAGATTAATCTGTTGGACTGTGTTGTGCAAACTGAATTCTCTATTTGCATATAAGTTCATGTGTGGTCCAAGGCAACTCTGTATGCCATTTTTTTGAAGTGATTAAGATTAAAGTTTAGGAAAGTTTTCTGTTTTCTAAATAAACCAGCCAGACAATAAGGCAATAAAGCACATCTGGATGCAATATTCTTAATGTTTGTCAAAAAGATCATGCATTTCCTTTGTGAGTTTTGGCAGGCACTTTCAACCATTCTTGGGAATTCTAGTCGAAAACATGGAACTCCGCAATTTTAGGGAAACCCGACACTTATTGTCCGTCTTCCTGACTCTTCAAAGCCGCCCATTAAAGCGTCAACTGTTTTGAGTGATATTTATGACTTCAACGGTCTTTTTCCTTCCTGGGAGGAACCTAGGCAACAGGATGGTAATTAGAGCAATTTAGCGAATATCGTTGATTGAAATTAGAATCTTATTCTTTCATCAGATAAAGCTTTTAATTTCTCATCCATTGAATATAAATGACTGGCCAGGAAATTAACGGTCAAGTTAAATGAAAGACTTTAATTGCTAACTTGGGTATGTCATGGGAGGTATCATTTTTCAGAGCATAAATTGCTCTATACAATTATCCAATTTTCCAAAATTTCTTTTTCTTAGATACTGAGTATTTTCCAAAAAGGTTAATTTCGTAAATTTTGTCCTAAAACGTCATCATTTCTGGAGGTAACTTATTCTAGCCAATGATGTCACAATGCACCCTTCTTTCGCATGGTACAAGGGCGGTACCAAAAAAGTCGGGAATGAGGAGGAGAAAGTGGGTTTATCGTCGCGCCCTGATTTATTTTTTGACCGCATATTTTTGCATCCGGGTTTTTCTAAACGTCAGAACCCCCGCGCTAATTACTTGTGTTTTAATTAGTGTTTTAAATCGCTATTTTGCTAACCTACGGAAGAGATACGCAGGACTGTCTTCGACCCACCTCTGCCCTTTTCCTACAACTAGGCCATTTTTTTGCAATTAGCTGATCCTACGGACGACGTTGGAAAATTCCCGGAAATTTGGTGGTATCTGTGGTGTAGTACCCACTTGTAGAAGTTGAATTTTATAGTGTTTGCATACTAGCTTTATATTCGCCATAAAATCGAGAATAATAAGAACAGGTTGTCTCGCGGCAGTTTTCGTTCCATTTCTAACCGGTGTAGTGTAGATTTTTATTTCTATTTTTTAGTAAGAAATCGTGTACCCGTCAAGCACGTTTCTGGGGACCACTGAGCTTGTGGCGAAAAGTTCACGTCCGCCGTTTTTTTCATTTCAGGTTCCTGACCTAACACTGACAAATCTAATATTTTAAAGTCCATTAAATTTGGTTATTCTTTTTTTTTTGTTATCAGACGGTTTCCTCTAAATTTACTATAATTTAATAACTTGCTGGCATCCCGACATTTATTAATTTCGAACATATCAGATTTTTAATTATTAACATTATTAATAACTATTAATTAGAAAATCTTATTACCTAAATTAAACCCTATATAATCTCGGAAATATGGACGGATTGTTCGACATCTTAGACGAAACCCCCCGAGCCAATAGGCGGCATTCCGCCCCTTCATATTATCCCCATGTTTAGCGACCTCAGGGACAATGAGGAAAGACGGTCCCATTCCGGAGAAGTGCGCCCCTTGTGGATAGAAGAAGTCGATTTGGTTCCTACCAGGGACGTAGAAACTCCCGATTTCCAAATCGCGACACCGCAACGACGTGACCCAGAGGGGGCACGGCGTTACAACTTTAAGCTCTATTTAACGTTGTTCTCCTTTACTATAATTTTTTTACCTTTAGTCCATATTTTTCTGTCATTTGTTTGGACCTTGGAGTTTGTTGTGATATCAACCTACGTCAGAGCAGCCATGGAATATTATCTTAGTTAGCTTAAGATAGTCGTGCGATCTATAGAACAAGCCTAGAAGCACAGCAGTTTAGTAAACCTTGACACGGCTTGGCGGCACGGTTACCAGGGAGACCGTATCTGTAACCAATAGAAATTCACTTCTCGCCGCAAAGGCTAACAATAAGTTGTAGGCTTACCAATTTCCCTCTACAGCTAAAGCCAGGCGTCATTCGGATTATTGTGAATTGACTATTAGTGTTAGAGTATGAAGGTTGGTGAAAAAAATTCTCAGATCTCTTTGACCTGGACTTGAATATATTTTATCGGAACTTTTTGTGTATACAAGAAAAGAATTAAGAAAATATATCTTTATTTAGTGCAGATCTATTTATATGGATATGAGTACTTTGGGCAAGTTAAAATTTTCATGAAATGAAACATACATACCTTTAATGCGTGTTCCTATTCCAAGTTCTTTCCTGATAATTGAAAAGTGAAAGTGCCAACATTTATATTTTGGGATAATTAGCAAAATCAAAGTACCGAGCTTTGACACTTAGCTCCATTATTACTTCTATTCTTCATTTTACTAGTAGGTAAGATTATATAGCATTATGGCATTATGGTTACCATTTTATTACCTTTCTGTGCATTTACCTTGGGAAATATTATTAAAAAGCATTTTCTAACAGATTTACGACAAATCATTACAAGTAGTGGGTTACTATATGTTCAAATTATTCCCTGCACGTCTTACTTAAATAAGCCAATAACCAACAAATTTCCACCACCATTGTGCTTTTCCCCTCAAGCTATTTCTTTAATTATAATGACTAAAATGGATCTTATAAATTACAAAAAAAAGAAATGTGTTAAAACATATAAAACAGTTCTAGAAAAAGTAAAAAAAAAAAAATTGTAAGAACAATTATTCATTTTTTTTGTTATATATTCGTAAAATAAAAAGGACAAAAAGAGGACAAACCAACTGAGAAAACAATAATTGGCCATGTAATCAATTTGCAACCCGCAAATTTTAGTTAAGTAAACAATGGCTAATTTGTTATTAAACAATCAAAGTGTTCAAGGTTGAGTCATCGTTCGGAACTGCTTTGCTGGCTCCGCAGTACCATAATGAACTCAATAACGACGTACGTCTTACTTGCTGTGATGGAACCATTACGGTCTAGCTACTTCTGCAATTAAGGTGGGTCTCGGCTTGGATAAATATTTTGATTCGGTTAATGTGCAAGAATGGTATAGTAGCGAATTTTGTTGGTACCAACGACTCCAACCTTAATGCAGCAATTTAGACATAAGATTTTACGTAACACTTTTTGTGGTACCTACCACTCTTCCTATTGAAAGCTAACGTACATGGGTACTGTTACCAACGTAGTTCGTAACTTTATGTTCAGGTTGTGGTGAAACGGAAACGAAACGTGAAATCGACACTGGTGATGGTCGTGTTGTGTGAAGAAGTGAAGACGCAAAACCTCTTGGTCATTTATACACATTAAACCAGTTATTTTTTTATTTTTGGTAAGTTCTTACCTTAACATGAATCTATCTATAAAGTGAGTACTAAACTTTTGATTGGTTGCCAATTTGTAATATAATAACACACCTATACTATATGAATTTACGCATGAATAACTCTTATAATGTTAACATGTAGACTTTCTTTTGTTGAACAATCTAGAAATAACGTTCTTTTTTTTGTTTGAATTTTTGCAGAACAATGGGCGCACCAGAAGTGTCCAATTGCTGTGGTTTCAATTTGAAACATGGAACCATCATCACGGGAGTACTCCAAAGCGTTTTCGCTTTTATGTGCCTCTTGTTGAGCGCCGCCTACGCTGTGCACCCTCATGAGTTGATCGAAATGAACGATCCTTCGGTGTTACCAAAGGTAGAAGGTGAGTATTTCTTATATAAAAGAATGTTTGCAGATGGTGAAGACAAAGGTCAATTTTAGTTCTGAGGGCTATATTGATCGTGTTTGCGGTGGCCAGTGCCTTGCAGTGCATATTCTCGATCATGATCATCTTTGGGGCAGCGGCTGTAAGTCCTCATTCTTATTATGGTCATTTTGACAACTACCAGTCCAATAATAGTCTCAGACTTAGTTATAGAGATTTAGTGGTTTAGTGGAATTATAAAGAAAGGTGTCGTTTTTAGAACCAACCAGCCCTGCTGACTCCGTGGCTAATCTTCAACCCCATATGCTTGTTTGTGTATGTTGTGGGCACTCTTGCTACCATTATCCATCATAATAGCGAGAATAATGCTACGTATATTGTAGGTCACATTGTGTCGAGCGTTGTGTTCACACGTAAGTATTTTTTTGCTAAGAAATTGTTGCAAATCGATATTTTTATCTAAACTAACGTTCAGTTGAACTGGTACACCCCAAATTTTGAAAGAACTTTTAAACTCTCTATCTGTAAAGCCACTCAACCTATTTTAGTATCGCTGCTATTTTGGAAATGTCCATGTCATGTATAAACCGTTTTAGGAAGTTGTGTAATAAGTTTTGGTTTGCTAATACAGGGTTCAACAAAACTTGATGTATTGCCTAAGTTTTGTTGAAATTGTAAAACCCATAAATATCTTAATTTAGACCTTATATTCATAGATTTTTTCTGACATGCATAAGACAAGAAATGGCAAGGCTAAAACTAGCAATGAAACAAAAGCCTCCCTGTATTCTAGTCTAGCAGTTAGTCTTACCACTTTTCGCTGATGTTTAAACACATGTCATGGTGTGTCATCAGCAAAGAAAAGTAAACCCAGCTTCATCATTAGTAGATCATCAAAACGCCAGAAATAGATGCTTGAGGTACCCCTATATCAATGGCTCTCCCCCCTTTCCATCCCACCGTGACTGTGTATTTTTCATAAAATGTATGATGACAGAAACTTTGTATTGTTACTTGCGAAAGAGGATGTCACTTGATACGCAATCAAAAGCCTTGCTGTGGCTACAAAATATGGATGCAGTGAATGGCTTGTCATTGAATAGAATCCAGAATATAGGATCCAGAATCTAAATCCATACTGGCAGTCTGAAAAATAATTATTTTCATGGAGTTACTTTATAATCTGGATTGCCATTCCCCTTTTGAAGATACATGCAGCAAGGCGGTTGGCCTATGAATTTGGGGTAGATCTTTATCACTCTTTGAAAATTGGGAGTCACCAAAGCTTTTTTTAACACCTCAGGAAACAACCCGTCCTTCATCCACTTACTGATTAATTTAAATCATAGTTCGAACTTACTTTCCTGGCTTTCCTGGCTGGACTTTCCTGGGAGCTGGAAGAACATAATAAAAATCATCATAAAGATAATCTAGAAATAATATTTAAAAATCCCTTATTTAAATATAAGCTATGACTATGGGTACGTTCATATAATAAATTTTAACCTCATTATAGGCGCCTCACTTGAAGGAGAAGGGCACGTTTGGCCTTCGAATACTTCTCATCAAATTATTGTTGGGTCCTCGTTAAGAATCAGTAGAAACTGATTACAGTTACAGAATCAGTTACACTTAACTTTTTTATTCTTCCCATATCTACTTGATTATCAATGTGCACACTCCAGTGATAAGTTTTTTGGCTTTTATTATTTTGCTCCCTCAGTTCAGAAAAGAGAATCACCACACAAGGTATCATTAATGATCCCCGATATTATTCATTTTCTTTTTCAAAATTTATATTGGGTTTTAATTAGTTATATTTTTGTTGTTACCAACCTTCCATGACCAATCAGGAGGATCATCATCCTTATTGTCTTTTATAGTTTACTAGACATTTAGTCTGAGTTTTTTTCCTTATTTCTCTCTTTTCATTTTTTTTTACCTGCTTTTGTCAAATATTTCCTAATGAGAGTAATATTTCAAATTTAATATAGTGTTTTCTTTTTATTATTTCTTTTAAAAGGTACTTTCTACTTAATATTAACTTTTTATGTTCATATTCACCTTTAGTAAAGTTTTACCATAATTAATAATTTTTTTGTTGTTGGTGGGCCATTTTATTTTATTATCTCGTATAGTCTAATTCCATGGCCTACTTGAGGTTTTTTTTTAATTTTTCATAAACTATATGTGAACGAAAGCATTTTTGCTTGTCCTGAGGGTTATGAAGACTAATTATTAATAGATTTCAACTGGTTCAACCCCAGACTAAAATTTAAAATGGAAGTAGAAAACAACAAATCTATATTTTTCTTTGATTTAATGATTGTTCGTTGCACAGACGGGTCCCTTAAAACTAGTTGAACAATGAAACCTTCAGCTTCAGCTAAAGGGCTGAAGCTTATATTAAGCATTACCTCTCACACTACATCTTAAAAAAATTGCTGAAAGCAAAAAAAATTACCTGAACTAACTTAAACTAAAAGCATTTTCTCCAATTTGTTGAAACTAAGTAGTACACAATTTACAATTATTACCCACCATCTCTTATCAATAAAATTATAAAATAATGTATACACACATTACTACACTAATTAAGTCGTTTCTAATTAATATTTGGCCCTAATTCTTACCTGACATTTTCGAAAAACACCCAACTTGCATTTTGAGTGGTTTCAGTCAAATATCACTTATTTTGAATAAAATATATAACTGTATTAAAAACAACAAATTAGAAGATTTTATCAATTTTGCTTGATTTTGTCATAAACGTGAATTATTTCAAAAACATGAAAACTTACATTTTTTGACGCTTTGAAACATTTTTCTCCAATTTTCGTTCTAATCTTAATCTATTTCTTTGAAAAACTCAAAATTTGCATTTTTTTGTAGTTTTAAGTGGTTTCTGATTTTCGGCCCTAATTCTTATCTGACTTCGAAAAACATCAAACTTGCATTTTGAGACGTTTTCAGTCAAACTTCACCTATTTTGGACCAAATGTATCTTTACCAAAAACAACAAATTTGAAGATTTGATCAGTTTTGCCTGATTTTGTCATAAAATTGATTTTCTTCAAACACATGAAAACTTACATTTTTGGACGCTTTGAGTCATTTTTTTACCATTTCTTGCTCCAATCTTAATCTATTTTTTCAAAAACTCTAAATTTGCTTTTTTTGTAGTTTTACGTAGTTTCTGATTGTTACCTGACTTTCTCGAAAAACACCAAACATGCATTTCGCCCTATCCTTAATCTATTTCCCTTTCAAAAACTCCAAATTTGCATTTTTTTTACTCTACAACTCTACAAAACATCAAATAACTTTGTTTACTTTGTTGTAAAATCAAAAAAATTTTTATCTGATCAAAAAACAAAATATTAATTACAGATTCTGATTCAATCAAATTAGCAGTCAAGATGTTTTGCCTCTAAGTAAAAGTTTTGGTAGTCAGTTTCGGCCATTTTTAGGTTTTATAAAGTCAATAAAAAAAGTAGAAAATGAGGTTTTTTAAATAGGAATTTACCACGGATTTGAAAAATCAGATATTGCTGATGTTCTTCTAGTGGATTTTGTAACTGCGCGTCAGCAATTAAGCAACCAAATTTCCTGTAATGAATTTTCTGTAAATTTTTATGTTTAAATGTTGATATGTGATTTTCTAGCAAACTCTTTGAATTTGAAAATTGTGCTACAATACAATGTGTTACTATTCATGCCTTAAATTTTCAATAGAAGACAACGTTAACCGATATGTGTTTTCTTGATTGCAATAATGTAGCAAAACGTACTGATTGCTCTTTTAGAGCAAGAATTTAACTTGAACATCATCAAAAGAAACAAATCATTGATTGAAAAATTTCCTAATTTTGGTAGACAAGATTAGGAGAAACAGAATTTTTGTTTCTTTTTTAATGTGATACCTACTATATTCTTATTCAAAGATACCATATCCCAATCAAAGTGTATAATTTATTTTAACCATTAATGCAAATGTCCAGTTCCGTATTTGTATGGACGTCAACGGATGTCTACTGAAAATTTAGTGCCGCTATTGGATGTATATTCACTGGATGTACAATGGATATCAGTAGTATTTTTTTGAACATCCAATGGATGTACATTGTCCATTGGATGTTGGATTGGGCGACAAATCTACATCTATTGGATATACAATAGATATTGAGTGGATATCCATTGGATATCTTTGAGGATATCCATGTCCACAACTATATGTCCACTGAATATCTAGTGGCTATCAATTTGCTATGTGGGTTAGGGATACTCAAAAAATGCCTTGTGTGCATGCAAATGCATGATAGATTTTTGATCAAAATCGGTTAAAAAACTGACTGAAAGCAATTAAACATAGGTGTAGAAAGTACTGCGGGTGTAGGACTGGGAAAATGCACTTCACACTTTCGAAATTACCAACGTTTCGATCCTTTATTGGATCGTATCAGGGTTTTTTCAGTGAGTGAAGATAGTCGAGTTGTAAGGTGTAAAATTCTTATCCATTAAAACACGCGTAAAGTCTAGGGCTGGTTTAAGAACATGTGGCATTCAAGTAGCCTTAGCGTGGACTGAGGTGTCCTTTTCTGTGAAGCAGCATGTCCGAGTTGCTTCACAGATAAGGACACCTTAAAGCATGCAAAAATACAAATTTGGAGTTTGAGGAAAAAGTCGAATATTGATTAGAAACAAAATTGGTTCGCAACCACTCAAAGCCTAAAAAACGCAAATTTGGAATTTTTGAAAAATTTTAATGCAGATTTGGAAAAATTCAAAGGATGAAGGCAAAAACCTGTTAAACATATTAAAAAAAAATTGATGTTTGTGGATAAATTCAGTTACGACAAATTAAGGCAAATCTAATTCAAATCTTCTAATTTATTGTTTTTAGCAAAAATAATTTTTCGACCAATATACGTGAAATTGGAAGCGGCTTAAAAGAATAAAAAAGTGGTGTTTTTTAGAAAAAGCTAGGTTAGGATTAGGGCCAAAAAATTTCTCCAAACATGCAAAAATACAAATTTGGAAACATTTGGATTATGATTAGTCGCAACTAATTAGAAATTACTTAAAGCATTTAAAAATGCAAATTTGGAATTTGTGGAAAAATTGAACGCAAATTTCAAGACACTCTGAGAATTAGAGATAAACACAGTTAAAAATAACCCATATTTATCAAAATAAAACTTTGATGTTATTGGAAAAATTCAGTTTTATTTATTTTTTATTATAATTTTAGGAACAAAATAAGTAACTAAATATGCCTCAGAATAAAAATAAATAACAAAATTGGTGTGTGTTTTTTTGGAAATTCAATCAAAATTTTTTGAGAAAGCCTACTTAGGATTAGAGTCACAAATCGGCGAAAGTAACTCAAAAAGTATAAAAATACAAGTTTAGTGTGTTTTGAGTAATGCATGTTAGGTTTATGGTCAAAATCGTTTTTAAATAACTTTAGACACCTAAAATTTAAAAGTGGAATATTTGAATAGACGCTAGTTATGATTAAAACCAAATTTGCTTAAAAATTACTCTAGTTTGAAGAAATAACTAGACGCCCTAAACACCTTAAAAAGGTTCTTGAAGAAATTTAGGTTAGGATTAGGGCCAAAAACATGTTTTGTGTCGTTGGCCCATATGTCCGGTGCCAGGTTTTACGTGCTCTCCCTGGATGTGACTTTTTTAATGTATGTACCAGCAAGACGGTCTGCTTGCTTTGCTGATAGTCTTTACCGACTGAAAAAGTTTTGAGGAAGACTACAACAGAAGTCAAAACGTTGGCGATTCAGAGACAGTGACGTGGCAATTTGTCCTATTTATTCTTCTCATTATTTGTCTTTCTTATTTTTTATTTCTACAATAACCCCTTTCATTTTGACACATCACATAACTTCGCTGAAAAAATATTTCAATCACTTTTAAAAGTTGCTGATTGCGAATTTTTGCCACTGCACAATGGAATTTTGTCAATTTTGTCTGAAAAGAGATTGGTCCAACCCCAACTAGTTCCAACCACAACTCGTGTTATGCTTGGCTAGCTTGTAAACTATAAAAACGAAAATTAAGAAATAGTATGTTTACTTTTAATTATGTAAAAACAGAATAAAGAACATGCAATCTGCGACTTGTAAGACAAAACTCGAGACAAGATATAGTTTTTTATTAACGCTATTGACTTGATGAGTTTTTATTTTGATTTTAAGACAAAAGTTTAATTTTGTATTCTACACCTAGTTTCAAATTCTAACGTTTTATCTGACCCTCTGTTTATAATCATACAAAGTGTTGCTTCTTTAGATTTTTGCAGCAAGTCTAAATATCTTTGAAAAAATATGTTGGATGCGTCTCTAATAAAGTAAACCGCATAAATTAATTAAAAAAATGCCTAAAAACTTATTCCAACTGTGTTGCAATTTGCCCTAGAAAATTGCTTAATACATTTTTAAAGTAATAAATATCACTTTTCGAGCGTGTCTAGCTAATAACTTGATTGCATAAACCATAAACCCTTCAATATTATATGCGTTTACAAGCTTGTGAGTTTAAATAATTAAAAACCTTATTTCCAATTGAAAGTAATAAAATCCATTTTATTGGGAATGTTCTAAAAGAAATAAAATTCTCAGATGTTTTGTTCATATACACATAATATTTTTTTTATTGCAGTGCTGGTCTCCTATTTAACTTTGACTGTCTACAGCTACAGACAGTATTTGAAACGACTCAATTTCTAAATCCTCAAGGATCAAAGGAGTTTTTCTAAAGAACAAAACGATATTGTTTTCTTGACAATGCCTCAGAGGTTGCCGCTACTAACGACACTTATAATAACAATAGTACTTCCTATAAACAAACATTGTTATTTACTGTATTGTTGCCACTTTCGAATAACTTTTATCTGAAATAAAAATATTGTTTTAAAAACTACGTTTATTTGTCTTTATTTACAAAGAACATTCCAAATAAAAAAAATGATTGTTTAAAAAAAAGTTGTTAGTTAGTGGTGAGAAAGGAGCACTTTGGACCATACTGGAACAGGGGAGGGTATTCCAACAGGTACAGGTCTAGCGATACCCACTGGCGAGGGCACTGGTACACCAACGGGAACGGGCCTGTCTACGGGTATTCCGACTGGATGGGGTACATCGATAGCGATGGGTCTGTCAACTGGAACTAAAAAGCAAAAAAGTATTACTCCCCAGGCAAATTGCCAAAGTATTTGACCACATACCACCAATGGGCCTGTCGACTGGCACAGCAATGGGCCGGGCCACAGGCACTCCGATGGGACTGTCAACTCCAACAGGTACATCAATTGGAACTGCAACGCCCACTGGTCGGTCAATCGGTACGGCTACAGGGGAAGCGACTGGTACTCCCAGATTCCTGGTGATGGTAGTGTGCGTGTGGGCATGCGAACTCAATTCTACGGCCGGACCTGGTAAAATTCAGTTTAGCGAAGATGGAGAAGAAAAAAGAAAGGCCTACCAGCAGCGGCGATTCCTGCGGTTCCAACCAACCCGGTGCCCAAAGATCCAAGGCCAATGGTGCCTAATCCTCCGGTGGTGCCCAGGCCCAAACCTCCTAATCCCCCCAGTCCTCCACCCAAAATACCATGACCTGCGATGCCCAGACCGGTTAGGCCTCGTTTGTCAACTTTTTTTTCAGTTGCTTTTGACTCTTTCTTGTCAGCAGCCAGGGCCACAGTTGCCAAAAGACAAACGCAGATCTGCAAAAAAATTTGTTGACTATTATTTTGGCATTTTGTAATGATGCCTTGACCTTAATCAGACAAATCCTCTCAATATTCTTTAAAACTAAAGTTTAGCTGTGATAGAAAAATAATTTAAAAATAACGTAGAATTTTTTTATTTTTTGTCCCACACCTGCTACTACGCAACAAATTAAAAAAAAACAAAAAAGAGGTTAAAAAAAACAGTTTACATACCAAAGTTTTCATTTTGTTTATGTTCAGTCACTGTCTACACACTCGAGGGTGGAACTGTACTAACATGGGTGAGGTTATCTATTATAACCAGTAACCCCCCTCCCATCTCATGCCCAAGTTGCGGTAGTACCACTATAGGAATGCTGCTGGCAAGATTAAGCAGGAATATGTCCATTCTATGCGTAAACGAAGCTGACAAATTTTCTTTGTATAGGTGCATAACACAGAGAAAATATTAAATGAGAAAAATAAATTAACAGCAACAAGAAGACATAAACATCATCCCTTTGTATACTGGGATGCTGCTTCTGCCTTAGTAGATAATTTTAGGATTTTTGTTCCTCTGGTACCAAATCATATTTTCGAAAAACGTGACCAGTCATTCTTTTTAACGACTAATTTTATTTACTATGCGCATGCAAAGTTTTTCGATTATTAATGAACGAGAAAGACTGAAAAAAAGGCTGATTAGGGAAATTTATGCAAATGGAAAATGCATAACAAGGGGTGTTGGCTTCAGTTATTGATAGGAACGGGTTGACACGGATTACTTTCCTTTCTTTTGATCAATGACATTGATTTGATGCTGGTCTTTGAAGTTTTGTGCATTTTTTCTAGAAACTCGACCTTACTATGTGAAACTATTACTTCGACACGTATTTTTCAAATTTGACGTCATTGACAATGATCTTTCGTCGATCGTACCGGTTAGCTCGATTTTTTCCTCCGCTCCCTCGCTTAGCGGAATCGACTAATATGGCGCAGTACCCGGGTACCAGCCACTCTAGACAAAAGAAAGAAAATTCAAATGGGTCTCTTTTAGTATAATTTTCCAGCTGCGGCCGCTGTTTCAAGGATTTATTAAATAGGTAACAGGATATACATAATTGTGAATTTTTATGTGACTCGACCTGTAAAAGATATACAACGTACCATTTGGTAACCTACACGGCTCTTTTTTTTTGTTTACAGATTTATGGAAATTGCGGTGGCACAAAAAATTACTTCTTGAAGGAGATTGTTTTATCAACTCTTGCGATGTATTTTATTACAAAAATCTGATGGTTACGAATATTTGTAATCATATTTGACTATAGGATGGCCTGAGAAGTAGTACCTTTTCTTGGTTAGTGGCAGACCATAATATTTCAAGAGCAATTTGTTGTTGTTGTTTGATTAAAATAATAATTCGAAATCTAAACAAATATTAATGGGTACAAATAGCAATTCTAATATTGAAGATAAATTTCAGTTGTCAGTTTTTTCTTAAGCACTTAAATTTCCTTAATTTTTCTGGCAAAAAATAGGTTCGCTGCTCTAAGAGCGTATTGTTGTCCTGAAGAAGCGAATTCGCGATTCTAACGCGCAACAAAGTCCGGCTTATCTTTCTTGCTCCTTAAAATCTTCATTTTTCAACTGTTTTAAATTTAGTCTGGTATTTTTTTCTGAAGCTTCTGCCAATTTTTAATTTTGTGCATCTTTAACTTGCTTGAGTTTAACTCTTCAAATTAGTTTCTGTATCTTCAAAGTTATTACTGCGTATCTAAATGCTGGTCAATAAAAATTCATAGTTGTTTTGAATCAAATATTTTCGCCCTTTCCCAACTTACCCCCTTCCTCTAATTCATATTTCGTCCTTTTATACTTCTTCCTCCTTAACATCTTCAGCTTTCCAACTGTCTAAAATTTACTCTCATGATTTGTCAACATTTTTCTGCAGCTGCTTTTCTGCATCTTCTGCCAATTTTAGAGTTATTACTTCATATCTAAATGCTGGTCAATAAAAATTCATAGTTGCTTTGCATCAAATATTTTTATCCTCTTCCAACTTCTTTTCTTCCTCTATTTCATATTTCGTTCCAAATTTTTCTTGTCAAACCATTTTATTAGTCGGAGTCTTTTTTCCTCTTTGACATTTTCAGTTTTCCAATTGTGTTACATTTTGTATTATGATTTGTTTACATTTTTATGCAGCTGTTCTTCTGAATCTTCTGCCAATCTAAATCTTTGCGCACCTTTAACTTAGTTGCCGTTCCCATGTGTGCTTCATCAAACGATTTTTTTTTTCTTCAAAGTTATAACTGCATTTCTAAATGCTGGTAAATAAAAATTCATAATTGCTGTACATCAAAGCCTATATATTTTCGCCCTCTTGCAACTAATCTTCTTCCTCTATTTCATATTTTGTTTAAAACTTTTCTTGTCAAACTTGTAGTAGTCGGAGTCTTTCTTCCTCCTTAACATCTTCAGTTTTCCAACTGTCTTAAATTTAGTGTCATAAAAGTTTAACATCTTTATGCAGCAGCTCTTCTGAATCTTCTACCAATTTTCATCTTTGTGCATCTTTAACTTGCTTGACGTTCCCATGAGTGCTTCATCAAACGATTTTTTTTATCTTCAAAGTTATAACTGTATCTCTAAATGCTGGTAAATAAAAATTCATAGTTGCTGTGAATCAAAGCCTATATATTTTCGCCCTCTTGCAATTTATCTTCTTCCTTTATTTCATATTTCGTTCAAAACTTTTCTTGTCAAACTAATAGCAGTCGGAGCCTTTCTTCCTCCTTAACATCTTCAGTTTTCCAACTGTCTTAAATTGAGTGTCATAAAATTTTAACATCTTTATGCAGCAGTTCTTCTGAATCTTCTGCCAATTTTCATCTTTGTGCATCTTTAACTTGCTTGACGTTGCCATGTGTGCTTCATCAAACGATTTTTTTTATCTTCAAAGTTATAACTGTATCTCTAAATGCTAGTAAATAAAAATTCATAGTTGCTGTGAATCAAAGCCTATATATTTTCGCCCTCTTGCAACTTATCTTCTTCCTCTATTTCATATTTCGTTCAAAACTTTTCTTGTCAAACTAATAGCAGTCGGAGCCTTTCTTCCTCCTTAACATCTTCAGTTTTCCAACTGTCTTAAATTGAGTGTCATAAAATTTTAACATCTTTATGCAGCAGTTCTTCTGAATCTTCTGCCAATTTTCATCTTTGTGCATCTTTAACTTGCTTGACGTTCCCATGTGTGCTTCATCAAACGATTTTTTTTATCTTCAAAGTTATAACTGTATCTCTAAATGCTGGTAAATAAAAATTCATAGTTGCTGTGAATCAAAGCCTATATATTTTCGCCCTCTTGCACACTTATCTTCTTCCTCTATTTCATATTTCGTTCAAAACTTTTCTTGTCAAACTAATAGCAGTCGGAGCCTTTCTTCCTCCTTAACATCTTCAGTTTTCCAACTGTCTTAAATTGAGTGTCATAAAATTTTAACATCTTCATGCAGCAGTTTTTCTGAATCTTCTGCCAATTTTCATCTTTCTGCATCTTTAACTTGCTTGACGTTCCCATGTGTGCTTCATCAAACGATTTTTTTTATCTTCAAAGTTATAACTGCATCTCTAAATGCTGGTAAATAAAAATTCATAGTTGCTGTGAATCAAAGCCTATATATTTTCGCCCTCTTGCAAGTTATCTTCTTCCTCTATTTCATATTTCGTTCAAAACTTTTCTTGTCAAACTAATAGCAGTCGGAGCCTTTCTTCATCCTTAACATTTTCAGTTTTCCAACTGTCTGAAATTTTGTCTCATGATTTGTTAAGATTTTTCTGCAGCTGTTCTTCTGGATCTTCTGCCAATCTATATCTTTGTGCATCTTCAACTTGCTTGCCGTTCCCATGTGTGCTTCATCAAACTATTTTTTGTATCTTCAAAGTTATTGCTGCATCTCTAAACGCTGGTAAATAAAAATTCATAGTTGATGTGCATCAAAGCCTATATATTTTTGCGCTCTTGCAATTTATTTTCCTCCTCTATTTCCTATTTCGTTTAAAACTTTTCTTGTCAAACTAGTAGTAGTCGGAACCTTTCTTCCTCCTTAACTTCTTCAGTTTTCCAACTGTCTTAAATTTAATCTCATGATTTGTTAATATTTTTCTGCAGCTGTTCTTCTAAAACTTCTGCCAATCTATATCTTTGTGCATCTTTAACTTGCTTGCCGTTCCCATGTGTGCTTCATCAAACAATTTTTTTGTATCTTCAAATTTATTACTGCATCTCTAAATGCTGGTAAATAAAAATTCATAGTTGCTGTGAATCAAAGCTTAAATACTTTTGCCCTCTTGCAACTTATCTTCTTCCTCTATTTCATATTTCGTTTAAAACTTTTCTTGTCAAATTAGTAGTAGTCGGAACCTTTCTTCCTCGTTAACAACCTCAGTTTTCCAATTGTCTTAAATTTAGTTTCATGATTTGTTAACATTTCTTTCTCCAGCTGTTGTTCTGAATCTTCTGCCAATCTATATTTTTATGCATCTTCAACTTGCTTGCCGTTCCCATGTGTACTTCATCAAACTATTTTCATATCTTCAAAGTTATTACTGTATCTCTAAATGCTGGTCAATTAAAATTCATAGTTGTTCTACATCAAATATTTTCGTCCTCTTCCAACTTACCTTCTTCCTGTATTTCATATTTCGTTCAAAACCTTTCTTCTTGAGCCATTAGCAGTCGGAGCCTTTCTTCCTCCCTACCATCTTCAGTTTTTCAACTGTCTTAAATATCGTCTCATATTTGTTAACATTTTTCTGATGCTGTTCTTCCGAATCTTCCGCCAGTTTTCATCTTTGTGCGTCTTTAGCTTACTTGCTCACATGTCTGCGTTTTTCAAATTATTTCTTGTATCTTCAAAGTTATTACTGCATCTCCTAATAGATGGTCAACAAGAATACATAGTTGTTGGGCATCAAATATGTTCGTCCTCTTCCAACTTACCTTCTTCTTTTATTTCATATTTCGTTCAAAACATTTCTTGTCAAACCATCAGTAGTCCACGGAGTCTTTGTTCCTCTAATATCTTCAGTTTTCAAATCGTGTTAAATCTAGTATCATGATTTGTTAACATTGTTCTGCAGCTGTTCTTCTGAATCTTTTGCCAATTTTCATTTTTTGTGAGTCTATAACTTGATTGCTGTCAAATTGTTTTTTTTTTGTTTCTTCAAAGTTATTAAGGCATCTCTAAATGTTGGTCAATAAAAAATCATAATTGTTGTGCATCATACTGCATCATCTTCTAATTTAACTTCTTCCTCTATTTCATACTTCATTCAAAACTTTTCTTGTCAAACCGTTAGTATACGTGAATATTTTCAATCACTTTATACATATAATTTTAGTACAAATCAATATTATAGTCTTCGCTCTCTTCATCTTTCAATAAACTGTTATCGTTATGACAATAAATGAGTAAATTCCTTTGTTGACTTCACAAATACTTGTTGTACACGTGTATGTTGTACTTATGTCTACACATGTCTACTCCCTATCATTCGGTCATTATAAAAAAGTCCAGGAGTTTTTATATTTCTAGTTTAGAAACTTTATGTTTAGAATATTTTGCCTCTCGTCAAATGTATTATTTTTTAATTTTTCAATTCGTTCCATATCATGTCCTTTCCTTTACTTTTCCCGCAACTTTTTCCATAAACTTTGCTCTATTGCTCCTCACTGAAAATAATCATTATTGTTCTCTTTAATTCACCTCATTTTCCATTTATATATATCACCTCAACTTAACTAGAGAATGGCCAATGGTTTCATTTTTCGAGGTATGTAATTGTCAACATGGTGTTCACAATTCTAATCACACGCTCTACCGGATCCGCTCTAGGATTGTAGTGGATAATGTAGCAGATTTCTCATTTTATAGTTATCACAGAGTTCCAGAAAGCCTTGATATTGTATGGGGATCATGATAGTTTTACACTTACCCCTTATTATCACCACTCACCACTCACCTCTGCTACACTATTAAGAGACTCATCTCTTTCATGTGTGTAAAATGAACCATTATCCACTCTTCAATAGGAACAATTTCGAGGATTGAGTTTAACCTGCTCACGCATTTTTCGGTAATAACCAACACTACAGGAAATCTTATCTTTTCTGATGAATTAGCTCAAAGTCATAACATCCAACGAGCCAAACATCTCTGAGGGTTCTTAATCAGTGATCATTGATCACTTGAAGTGGGTGTGTCCCAAATAGTGTCTGAGCTTTTCCACACCAGACGATTGCTAAACATTTTTGCCATTATTGTTAAATTGTGCTTTTGGCGCGTCAATGATTGAGTGAGAAAGAGACAGGCGAAAATAAACTTGTCTTTTTTCTACACAGAAAAAAAGCCTCTTTTATGTTACTAGAAATGTTAATTGGATTATAGAAGATTATAACATATCTGTCAAAACGTCTGTTTTATTTTCCATCTTATTTTTGTCAACCATCATCTTGCAGCCACTTGCAAAACGTATCAACAACGTTGTAGAAATGTAGTTTTTTGTCTCGTTAACAGATAACAGAATAGATGGACTATAGAATGGTATAAGAGTCTGAATGTTTGTTTTTATGGTGTCTAACACTATTTTTTTAATACAAACCTGGATTAATTTTTTTTGAAAGTTTAAAAATATTTTCTTCTATTCATAATCCAAAAACTTAATACATTGTATCCTATTCTGGCGGTCATCTTTAATATTTTTTTAGTACAATCCTGGAGTATTTTATTGAGAATTTTGCTTGCTCTTTCTGGTCCAAAAACTACACTTAAAGGAAAGAAGATTATTTCTCAAGACATCACATAGATGTTCAGACGCCTTATTACCACTATTGATATTTGGTAATATTTCCTACAACCTATTCACGGATATTATGAAACCGTAAGTTTCTTGACACAGATACCCAATAATCAAAAAGATATTAAATTATAGATTAACTAACCAGAAAGTTGACAGATTAGACGAGTTCTAGAATGGTAGAAAGAAAGAATTTGAGTTTGTAATTGCTTGGTGGGATGTTTGAGAAGTGCTAAGAAAAAATAATAAACTATAAAGAAAATACGAAACGAAAATGAAACAAAAGGTCGTAAAATGTAGAAAAGAAAAAAGCAACGTGTCAAATAAATCATAAACATTCGATAAAAGAATGGCTAGCAAAAATAGAAAACACAGGAACAATTACTAAAAAAATGTTTAAATACTAAGATAAATAGGAGAGGTAAAACAAAACAATTAAAGAAAACAGATCCCAGGAATTAGTAAGCAAAACCAAGGCCAAGCAAAAATAAGACAAAATCAATTAGAGTAGCTTAAGTCTTAAGGAGCAAACTACTTAATTAACATTAGTTAAAAATAGTGGGGAATCTTATACCACATTGTATGAGTAAAGCTCAAATTATACAAATTTTGATCTTTATTAAGACTGGTTCTTAAAAATGGATGTGGTATATGGATAGGGGCGAATAAGTTCAAACTAATAACCTAATTTTGTGTTCATCGATATATTCTAATAAAAAAATTGCGGTTCAGGTAACTTTCTTAGAAAATTCGTAACATATAATTGGATCGAACTCTCTTGACCAACCAATTAACCGCGCTTTCTTTGGGTTATCGATCCGGGTAAAACGTGATTAAAAACTTCTAAACCGCTTCTTATATATTACCTTCGTCAGGGTTGAGTTACACGAGAGGAAAAATATAATAACAAGTTTTTTATTTTAAAAAAACTTCTTTTGCAATCAATAATTATAAAATTTTTTCTATGGGTTTGGAGGTTTTAATGGCTCTTTGTAGAGATGGATAACAGTCGAGAGAATATTTTAGTAGGTAAATGAAAAAAAAAGGTACCAGACATACAAACAACAGAAGGAAGGAGAGAAGATAGAGAATCATAAAAAAATATTTTCACTTTTTCAGATTGGTTTGAACTAGACAAACCAAAGTCAAACTAAAATCAGTACAGATTTACGTTTATTTCTGACATAGTAATTATTTATTACCAAAGCCAACATCTAAATTAAAGAAAAAAGAAGAAATTTTCTGTAAGTAAAAGTTGATGGAAAAAGAGAGAGAAACAAAAGTAACAGAAAAAATAAAGTGGAACTATTAGTTCTATTTTTCCTTAGTGCTTACCAATATTTTTCCTAGCTAAAATTTGGAGAAGAAGATAAAATTATTAGGGCGTGTAATCAAATAAGAGAACGGAAGAAAGTGAGAAGATTAAGTAACACAAAATAGTGGAAGTACAGAAACTAAAAGTGCAGCAAGAAATAATTTTACAAGTCGACAATAGGGAAAATTTAAATTGAGAAAAAAGGAAAACATCTTTAATGCCACTTAGAGAAATGGCTAAGAGAACTGTAATTAAAACTTGATAATGGAAATAGAAAATAGAAAATTGTAAAAATTAAAAAATAGAAAACAAGAAAGGGCAGGAGAAATTTAATTGAAATGAAGCAGAATTTAGAAATGGATAAAAGGAAAGTTGACTAAATAAATAAAATAACGTCAAGGGAACGACAAAGAAACGAAGACAAATGAAAAGGTAAAGGAAATAAGAAAAAAACAAGGAAGTAAGAAGAAACTATTTATATTTTTATTATGGTTTTCTGTTGAAAAAAAAAGAAACAAGCTAATATGTACTTAAAAAAATGTGGTGAGTGTCTCGACCGGAGAATTTAGAAAGAAGCAAGTTTCTCGGGTAATCGGTCAGACCGATTCTTCTTAAAAAAATGTACACATAAAGAGCAGAATAAACAGAAAACATGCTTTAATCATGTGCATTTTGGGTCCTTTTCAATAAACAGGAGTTTGCTGGGTAGCGGGTGCAGGGTAGTTCAGGTGATCAGTTAAAATTGCCTACGTTTTGACTTTTAT
Source organism: Taphrorychus bicolor (assembly GCA_951812265.1). Classification (NCBI taxonomy): domain Eukaryota; kingdom Metazoa; phylum Arthropoda; class Insecta; order Coleoptera; family Curculionidae; genus Taphrorychus; species Taphrorychus bicolor. Next base: position 27,807,567 of record OX638302.1, on the reverse strand, counting down.
CCAGGTCTTCCTAACGGCTTTTTGGAAAGCAATAAGCGATCACTAAAGAAAAGTGTTGTTCTTTTTAAGGGTAACTGTTGTTACTAAGAACTAGATATTAACGGATTTATTATTACTAAGGACTCATTCTCCTTTAGTTTGTTTCATTTCCTTGTTTTTCTATTTCTGTATGTCCTTTTAAAATAAAGCAGGAACGTATTATAAAAAAAGAGTCTGGCTGTTCTTATCCACTTCTTGGTTTATTCCCTGCCTGCTTCGGTAATTTTTCGGTTAATCTTTTCTTGTGCCTGTTTTTTTTAATTTTTCTCCCTTTTTAGGATAATTTATCCTGTTTTGCTCATTTCGCCGAATGAGTGTGTCGCGAAGTAGTCCTTATTATACATCCATTATTGTAGTTTCTTGGTCTTCTTGATTATACTTCCTTGAATTCCCTTGTGGCCAATGTATTCTAAGAGTGTCCCCTTCACATTTTTTTATGGTTTTCAACTCTTTATATCATTAGCTTCTACTTTGTCTTCTGATCTTGCTTTTTCAAAACTGATTTTGTCCAGTTACTCCTGTTTTTGTAGTGATTGAAACGTGTTTCAAACATGATTTGAAATTAATCCCCGAATATTTTGTCCTCCAAGGTTTAATGAGTTTACTTCTTGGTTTGTGCATTCTTTTCCTTTTTGATCTCTTCATTTTAAACACTAGTATCATGTCGCAATTATAAATTAGAGATTAAAGCAACCAAGACTGCAGCAAGAAATAATTTTGCAAATCGACCGTAACAAATAAAAATTTAAACAAAAAAAAATTTTTTAATGATAGAGGAATAGTTAATAGAACTGTTGTGAATAATGGCAAAGAAAAATAGAAAATTGTAGTAAAAATGAAAAACTAGAACACTTGGGCAAAAAGAAACTTAACTGAAATGCAGCAAAATTTTGGATTCAAAAAAAAGAGAATCGACTTAGTAAGTAAAGTATTGTTAAAAGAGAAGGCAAAAGTAAATAAGGAAACACTAGAACGGGAGAATCAAAGGTAACATACAAAGTGGAGCTATTCTTTGCATTTTTATGGTGTTTTTGTTAGGTTTGTCTGAAAAGAAAGGAATAAGCTAATACGTACAAAATCCACAAATAAAGAGCAGAATGAAGAGAAAAATTGCATAAATATTTTGTACTTTTAGTCCCTCTCAATAAACGGGAATGTGTTGGAGAACAAGTGCAAGTTAGTTCAAGTAATAGGTGGAATTTGCCAACGTTTCGAGTTTTATCTAGGTCTTCCTAAGGGCTTTTTGGGCAGCTATGAGCAACCACTCAAAAAAAAAATGTATTATTCTTTATATGGGTAACAATACGTACTAAGAACTAAATATTAACTGATTTACTGCTATTAACGACTCATCCTTTCGCTCCATTTCTATGTTTATATATTTTTGTATTTTTTTTTCACACAAACGTATAAAAAAAATCATATCTTGCTGTACTTGACCAGTTCTTAATTTATTCCTCGCCTGCTTTGGTATTTATCGATTAATCTTTTCTTGGGCCTGTGTTTTTTTTTAATTATTCCTGCTTTAGGATTATTTTCCTTTTGCACTGTTTTACTTGTTTTGCAGAAATTGTGTGTTGTTACGTAATCCTTATTGTCCTTTATTGGTTTTCAAGATTATGGTTTTTAGTATTCAATTGTTGACAATTAGCTCCAAGATTGTCTTCTTTAATTTTTTTTTATTGTTCTTCCATATCATTAGATTCTACTTGGTCTTTAGTTGTTTTATGCTTTTGGAAAAGCTGATTGTCTCTAATTACCCCTGTTTTGATTTTAGTAATTGAGACAGGTTTCAAACACGATTTGAAATTACTTTTTTGTCTTTCAAGGTTTTTCGAGTTTAGTTCTGTATTTGTTGTTTTTTTTCCACTTTACTATATTTTTTTTCTCTTTTATTTCTTCTTTTTAGACAGAGGCACCAAGTCGCAATTACAAATTGCAAATTAAAGCTGAAAATAAACTAACGCTGCAGCAAGAACTAATTTTCTATATCGACAGTAATAAGTGAAAACTTAAATAAAAAAAGTTGACACTTGATAATGGAAATTGTGGCAAAAGTTAAAAACTAGAATACTAGGGCACGCTAAAAATGTAATAAAATGCAGCAAAATTTAGCAACAGACCAAAAGAGATTTCTCTAAGCGAATAAAATATCCTTAAAAGAGAGATCAAAAGGAAATAAGAAAACAGAATAACGGAAGAAACAGAAATAACAGAGAAAGTGGAGCTATTATTTCCATTTATTTGGTGTTTCTTTTTAGTTAGGTGACATTCTGAAAAAAGAAATACTTCTTTAAAATTCCACAGATAACGAGCAGAATAAACAAAATAAAAAAATGCAAAAATGAGGTGTATCTAGAGTCCTTTTCATTAAACAAAAATGTGGTCGATAGCGACAGTAGGTTAGTTCAGGTGATCAGCTGAATTAACCAACGTTTCGACTTTTATCCAGGTCTTTCTGGGGGCAAATGAAATGTTTTAATAAATATTAACTGATTTATTGTTACTCATGTTGCTTCATTTTGTTTCATTTCCCTGTTTTTCTAATTCTGTCCTAATTAAAGCAGGAACGTATTAAAAAAAAACAGAATATCAGTAAATCAGTTGATGTCGCACCTAAGTGTATTATGTTCTATACGAATATGAGGACATAATTAAAAAATGTATAAATATAACACATTCATATCGAATTGTTTCGATATAAAATTTCTGTAACGATATCCAATTAAAGGACATTCCAATAATACAGGGTAAACGCGTTAGGTCAAGAAGTAGGTTGCGTAAGCCTACCCTGTATAATACCGTTCGCAGAACAATAATTATTGCTCATGGTGGTACAAATGCAAGAAATCCACGAATAAGACGCAAGTGGGAGGGCGGTACCTCGAGCTACCACCTTGATCCGTATAAATATCAATTAATAGAACAATCGGCGCACATTTGTCCAGCAAATAGGTAATAATAGTACAAACAATGAGGGCAATCCAAGTAAGCTTTTTCGAAAATGTTTAATGAAAATAACTAATCATCGTTTACTATTCTGATAGGCCTGCGTGGTGTTCGCACTTGTGGTATGTATCGCGACCAAAGAGATCTCCGTTAAGCAAGACAAAAGAAGTTTACTTTTGGGAGATGCTGGTCTTGGTCTCGGTGGTAAGTCCCATCTTTAATTTACTAACTCGATCTCTATATCTGGTTTTCCTAGTTGGTATAGGATCAGGATTAGTTGGAGTTAGTGGACTTGGGCATGGAGGCATCGGAGGCATCGGAGGCATCGGAGGCCTCGGTGGCGTTGGATTGGCTGGAGCAGGAATCGGCTCCTTAGGTATTCATATTGAAAACTATACAGACGTATTACTAAAGTTATTGGTACACTTTAGGAAGTGGACTTGTAGCAAATGGAGCCGGGCTTGTCGGAGTTGGTGGAGTCGGTAACGTTCTAGGAGGGACCGCTCTACGGACAGGAGTCCGCACTGCTTCTTCATCAGCCTCAGTAATTGACCGCACTGTAGCTCTACCAGTACCAGTAGGTGTCCCTGTTGACGTCCCCCGTCCTGTGGGTGTTCCCGTCTCAGTACCTAGAGCTGTCGCTGTGCCACGACCTGTACCCATCGACGTTCCGGTGCCATCTCCCGTTGATGTACCACGCCCTGTACCTATCGACGTCCCCAGACCGGTTCCAATTTCCCGACCAATCGGTAAGTTTTAGTTCTTAATTTTACAAACACATAAAAACCAATAAAACGAAATTAATTGTGTTCTCAGCTGTTCCAATTGACAGCCCCAGAGCAGTAGGTGTTGCCGTTCCATCACCAGTTCCAGTCGATGTTCCCATACCTTCTCCAGTAGCTATTCCTACTCCTGTTCACGCAGGAACTATAGGAGTTTCGGTTGGGCGTGGAATTGGGCTTGGTGGAGTTGGAATTGGAGGAGGTGGCCTTGGTGGTGCTGGTTTAGTTGGCAGCGGAGTTGGACTCGGAGGAGGGGGATTAGGACTTGGTAGAGCTGGTTTGGTTGGAATTGGCGGACAAAGAATTGGAATAGGTTCTGCCGGTCTCGTTGGAGGCGGTAGTGGATTAGGACTTGGTAGAGCCGGTCTGATTGGATCTGGAATCGGACTTGGCGGACACGGAATTGGAGTGGGTTCTGCAGGTCTCGGTGGTGCCGGAATTAGTGGTAAATGGTAATCGTCTTGAGTCATTGTGTCGACTGACAAATCTAAGTCATTTTTTCTCATTATTTTTTTTAAGGAATGTGACAATAAATTATTGTTTATTTTCTAAAAAAATGGCTTTTAGCATTAATCGTGATACAGTTACCTTACCTCCGTTTTTAAATTACTATGTTTAGTAATAAATAAACTGTTTATACTTAGTGTATGCAAATGCGTTTCCTTTTATGTTCTCAACGAGTGTGCAAAGCTCAATAACTTTCTTTTAACCCGCACATAATGACCTTCGAACAATTTTCCGGTTCTTCGATTATGTCGACTTCTTGGGTACAGGCGGTACTGGCTGGCGCAATGTCATGAACATGTTACTCTCCTTGATAAAACGCGAAGAATAAGTGCAATAAAATATAAATATGCAATTGATAAATAGCAGTGCGTCAATTAAAATAGGCGTTGGTTAGCAATTAGCTAAGAACTTATTAATTAAGTGTTCAGGTAAATGATATTTTTTTAAATTTAATTTTATATCTAATAATTAAGTAATTTAGTTTATGGTAAGAGGCAAAGAACCTAATGTTATCTATTGCAATAAGGACTAATTAGAAACTGAACTAACTTTTGGTTTTTGAGTTCAGGTTGCTCTATTTTTGAGCACGTAAAAGATTTCTGGAGAAGAAAATTTACCCTGTAGGTATATGATGCTGAAATTATTAATAACTTGAACGCAACGGCACAGGCTAAAACGTCATGGTTTCAGCTTTTAAATCAATCGATATCGAAGAGGTGGAAACTCTGAAACTTGAACCTCGTGTTCATTAGGAAACGTCATCTAGGAGGGTAAGAATTTTTGTGAGAAAAAGATGACAAAATCAAAGTAAATCGGCTTTTCTTTTTTCGTCTGTTTCTTTTGACATGTCACAGCCAATTAGATGATTTTCAAATGAACACTCCTCTTTGAGAAACCTGAATGATGCTAAAAAAGTTTTTTCAAGAAAAAAAGTGAGTTAAGCTTGAATAGGCCCCGGAAGTCAAAAAACTCGTGATTGGAAAACCTAAGAAAACTGAAGAGCAGTCACCTGCAAATACAAAAAACCCAAACCCGAGCAGGAAAAGCTGCAACAACAGCAACCTCAAGAAGAAGATCTCGATTACACACACAGAGATACCAGAACCTGTTGAGGATATAAAAAAAGAAGAAAAGTTTATAAAAAAACTGAAGCTGTATGTTTGACACTTAAGAGCAGAATGTTAAGTTATGTTAAGTTCCTTCCGGTAAGCGAAGCCAAACCAGACCTCTTACAAGCGGTTCTCAAGGACAAAATTTCAATATTAGAAGGACAATGGCATATTGTCCAGGAACGTTGAAGAGGCTGCAACCATGATGCTCAAGAAGAAGAAAAAGGTGTCAGGAATTGCGGACCTAAAAAAGAGGAACGAGGAACTGTAGAAAATAAGTGGAAACCAACCGAATCCCCCAATTCACCCAATGGGTAAATTGAACAAAATGTGTGGAAAGAAGGCGAAACCAATACTCGTTAGGTTATAAGTTGTTGAGGTTCAAGCTTCAAAAAGCTAAGGTGGTGAGTCTCACTGTAGCTTGGCAAACATCATATTGAAAAGGGTGTCAAGGATATGAAAAATGGCAGAACCCATAGAATTGTAACATCTTAGCTTAAGCTTAAGTAAAAGAGCGGGATTAAATGGGTGGATTTGATATGATATTATATAAATTATTGGAAATAATATAAACTCTTCAAGTACCCTTAATTAGAGTTATCAAGGAAAATAGCATTGGGTTTAGAATTATAGAATGAGCTAACAAAATAAAAGATTTAACAGAGTTTGAACTCCGTCTTGAAGTAGGAAGATATCAAGAAGAAAAAGCCAAGGAAGTCGATAAGGTTCGGTATCTTCGATTCGGTATCACTATAAGGCTAAGAAAAAACTCAGGAAGAAACTGCTGAATCTGATACAATCAAGTTTATGAAAAATAAGAAAGAATCAGAAAAGGAAGAAGAGATTGATAGGGTTGATTTAAAGATATATCTAGAAACGAAAGAGGAGAAAAAAAAGAGAAAACTCCGAAAGTGGCATTAAATTTAGAACTAGAGAACAAGCTAAAAATTAAAATATTTAAGGTCAGAGTTTGAGGTCGATCTTAAAGTCGAAGACCTCAAGAAGAAAAAACCGAACCAAGCCGATGAGGTATTTGGGTAAAGAAAAGCCCAGTGAAAAAACTACTGAACATCTTACAATTAAGTTTATCAAAAACAAGAACGAATTATAGATGGAAGAGGAGATTGATTTGGTTGTTAATAACAAACGTCCAGAAAAGACTAAATTAGAAACTTCGGAAACAATTTAGACCCCAAGAAATATATACTTTTGGAAAGGACTATTTCCTTCAAGAAAGACTGGCGTTAAGACCTCAATCTTTTCGCCGTTTGACTTTCCTCATGAAGACTCCGAAAGAAAGACATATGAATATAGTGGTAGTTCTGACTAACAAAAAAGGAAAAACAAACTGTAAAAAAAGGAGAATTAAGACCACATAAACCAAAGAAATCGACATCCGAAGACAAAGTTGACGATGTCATCTTTGTGTGGATGTGTGTCAGTAATTGTCTTCTTTAAGGATCATCACTTCACCGATTTCTAAATTGTCTTTTCTGAATGACCACTTAAACCGCTGTTGTAGATGGTATATGTATTTTTCTGACCATGTCGACCAGAAATCTTTGCGCATCTTTTGGATGGTTCTCCATCTTGTGCTTATTTCTTCGGGAGGTGAAATTAATTCTCTTCCTATCAGAAAATGTCCTGGAGTAAGGACTGTGACGTCATTTATGTCATCTGATAATGCACAAAAAGTTCTTGAATTTAAAGAGGCTTCTATTAAGGTCAACAACGTGTACAGTTCCTCGAAGGTTAATGTGGTATCTCCTATTACCGTCTCAAGTGATATTTCGTCGTTTCACTCCGGCTTCCCATAATCCGCCAAAGTGTGGTGCTGATGGTGGAATAAAGTGCCACTGAATGCCCGCTGACGTGCTAGCATCTACAATTTTAGTCTTTTTGAGAAGGGTGATTACTTCTGCTTTGATTGTGTTGTTTGCTCTGACGAGTGTTGTCCAGTTATCGCTGTAAAGGTGGGCACATCTTCCTCTTCTGGACACAAACCGCTTCAATACTGCCAAAAATGTTTCTGCTAGCATGTCGCTTATCAGTTCTAGATGCAGTGCTTTGGTTCCTAGGCAAACGAAGATTATTATGTAACCTTTATATGACTTGTTGCCCCGCCATTTTGTAGTTGGGACATGGATTGGTCCAGCGTAGTTAATTCCTGTATGTAGAAATGCTGCAGCTGGAATAACTCTTGGAGATGGTAATTGTCCCATAAGCTGTTGAGCAGTTTCAGCCTTGAAACGGATGCATCTTACACAATAGTTTATTGTGGTGTTTATTGCCTTCTTTCCATTAAGTAGCAAATACTTTCTGCGTATGAAGGCTAGCGTCTACTGGTTTCCACCATGTAATCTCGTTTTGTGGGCCTCTCGTGTAATTTGGTGAGCCAAATGACATTTTCCTTTTAATATAGCTGGATGTTTTTCTGTGTATTTTAAGAGTGAATGCTTCAGTCTTCCTCCCACTCCTGGATTTAAAGTTACAATTTTGATGTGTTTGTGCAATGTTTTATTTGCCTTTAGTGCAATTACTTCCAAGTGAAATGCTTCAGTTTGTTCTAGTCCTAGCACTCTTCCATGCACACTTTCAATTTCTTGGATTGTAAGAGGTCCATTATTGCTATCTATTTTTTTTACATTTCTTGTAGAGACGATAGCAAAATGCCACTTCTCCACTGAGTGTGGATAAAGAGGAGAATTTCTCATAAACCTTGGGTTGATTCTTCTGTGCAATTGTCACTTGGTATGTTTTTTTCATCTCCTATTTGGTTTCTGGAGTTTGATTAGTGACTGGATATCGACTCTCTTGCCTACATCAGGTGAGTTTTCTTCAGACGTCACGTGGCTCCAATGTTCTATGGGAACCAGATTTTGGATTTCTGACACTCTGTTGGCCACAAATGTTTTCCAGCTTTCTGCTGCTCCTTTAATCCAAGCTAATGCAATTATAGAATCTGTCCAGGTCTATGTTTGCACTTGGCTGAGTCGCAGTGTCTTTTTGGTTTTCGCAAGTAGCTTTGCCAATAGCACTGCTGAACACAGCTCAAGTTTTAGTAGAGTAGTTCTCGATTTGATTGGCGCTACTTTTGATTTTGCAGTCAACAAGGTGATGTTGACTGTTCCATCAGTGTTGGTGACTATGACGACACCGTATGCTTTTTCCCGAAGCGTCGCTAAACCCGTGTAGTTCTACCTTTAGACTGCTGCGTCCAACGTGGAATGACAATTTCTTGTACGGATTTCAGTTGGCCGTGAAATTGAGTCTGAGAGTGTCAGACTTCTTCATCCCAGCTAAGATTTTCTAGCCAAAGTTCTTGCATGATGAGTTCGGCTTTTATCACTACTGGGCTCAACCATCCTAATGGATCGAACAATCTCGCAATGTTTGCTAAAATTGTCCTTTTCGATAGTTTTAGATTTCTAGACTTTCTCTTGAATAGCCACCTATGGTTGGTGGACCATTTTCGTACTGTGAGTCCGCCGGCTTTGAACATCTTGACCAGCTGCCTAACTATTTCTATTGCTTCTGGTTCTGTATCAACACCGGACATCAAATCATCTACATAGAAGTCGGATAATGTGATTTTTGACGCCAATGGAAATGTTGTATTTTCGTTTTCCACCAATGTTTGAACGGTTTTTACTGCTAAGCATGGTGTTGCTGTTGTTCCATACGTTACAGTCATAAGCTTGAACTGGGTCACTAGTAGAACATATCATCCAATAGGGTTTACCAATGCCTTGGGCCGAAGAAACCGCAGCAAAAGTTACAAAGTTTCTCGAAAACTAGATCTGAGAAACAACCCGTTGAATTAAACCTTAAATCAGTAAAGAAACCTCACGAAGGAGAAGAAAATCAAACGACTAAGGGTGACTTTTACAACTGTCAGTAAAACTTCAGTTTGAAGATAAAACAGCAGAAATGATATACAATACATACATACAAACAATGCACTGTTTGTAACAATGCAATATACCTCATTTCTGGTGTTTTATCTTCAAACTGAAGTTTTACTGACAGTGGTAAAAGTCACCCTAAATAGATCTCATTCCCACTCTTGATGATGATTTGAAGAATAGGAAGAAAAAACAAAGCAGAGAAGGAAAAGCTCCAGGAGCAGTTGCACTTGCCGAAAGGGAGAAGCCTATCTAAAAGAAAACTGACGAGAAGAAGAATCTGCACTGATAGTTTCAATCCTAGACCCAAGGAAAAGACAGAAGAGAAACTCCGGAAATTATAAAAGCTGTAGAGATTAAAAGAGAGTAAAAACTTTTCTGTACTGCTCCACCTGATTTGTCTTGCTAGGAAAAATTACTCTACATCTCTGTGGAGCTGCATTTTGTTTTAGTTTTGAACATGAATCCCATAGATTTTTACTTCCTCATCGTACGCGACGAAACTACCAATCAATGTTCTGTGGATCGCACTTAATCATTGATCGTTTTGGGATGTGTATTGATACACTCTTCAGCCGAGTCCTTTTTCTTATTATTCCACAGCTCATGTGGAGTTTTGTTTGACTTGCAGCTGTTCGAAGAGAAAAGATCTCTAAATTAGTGTGCAGAATTCAAAATTATTTTTTGTTCATAAGCTTTTAGCTTCTATTCTGTTTCTCTCTCAGCTTGTGAAATAAACTTTTTCAAAAGCTTTTCCACTTTGTAATTCGGTGCCAATGAATTGCAATTGCTCTGGCTTGTCTAAACTTCTTACCAGACTACTCTTATCACTATCTGAATAAATTCGATAACCCTTATTTGTTTTCTTGATGCCTTTGACTTTAAGATCGAGCCCAAACTCTGTTAAATCTTTTTCAATTATTTTATTCAATTTACCCATTGGGTGGAATAAAATAAACCAAAATAATTCCAGCCCAATCCAATCCAACCACTGGGTTGCTTTCCACTAATTTTCTACACTTTCTCGTAATTCTATAGAGGTTTTTGATCCAACTTTTCTAGATCCGCAATTTCTGACACCTTTCCTTTCTTGGGCGGCATGGTTGCAGCATCTTCAATGTTCCTGGATACAAGAGGCCTTGATTGACTTCACTTACCAGAGGGAACTCAACAGGGACCATTCTGCTCTTAAGTTTAAAACCTAAAGTTTCAGGTTTTTGATACACTTTACTTCTTTTTTTATATCCTCAACAGGTTCTGGTATCTCTCAAACAAATTTAAGTTTGAAGCCTTGATGTTCCTCTTCAGGTTTTCCGACCAGCTTTAGCTGCGGCTTTCCCTGTTCGGGTTTTGGTTTTTGCATTTGCTTAACCCCCAAAGCACAGACGACCGAAAAAGTTTCAATTTCAGTTCTGAAACATATAGAACATTTAAAAGTGTTATTTTTATGCACAACCAAGCAAAACCTTTGACATTCAACACGCTACCATTACCTACTTTAATTATATTCCAGACATTTTTGCTCATATAAATTTCCAACAAATGCATTATTCCTCGAAGAATTTTTTTAATTTTTACTTTTAATCCTGCTCTATTTTTTCTGCCCACCCTTTTTACGGTATGTACAGTTCCTTATGGAACAGTTTCTGGCCATAAAATCCTTCTTTTGACACTTAAAGCATTTAGGTCTTGTCCTTGATCTCTGTTTCTCAATCCTATTAGAATTGAAGTGGGTACATCAGATAATGAAAATCTTTCTTCTTCAATTAGCAGTTGTAATGTCAACTTATATATGCGACAAATAACACCTCTAGTCTCATCCACACTTTTCAGGTGCGAATAAAGACATCAACGTGGTATAGAAAAATCTTAACTGCTGTTAATATAACCCATTTGTGAAATGTTACGTGGTTATCAATTTTTGAAGACTCAGTTCTAGTCTAACTTACCAAGTGGAATAGAGCAAAAGAATGAGACAGAATTAAGAAATTTTAGAAAAAATGAAGAACGTCTACGTCCGAAAAGATACCAGCCAGATTTTCAATTTTCAACTAATCTTTCTTCAGAAAAGACTATTTACATGACCAGTTTACTGCCTCTAATATCTATTTCGAAAATAAACTTCTGAATCTTTTATCCTCTTCAAGAAAACTCAGGAATCACTTGTTAAATAGAGTTGATACCCATGCTATGAAACGATTGTTATTCTTATAGCAACAGCTTGTGACTGACAACAGCAGTGAAAACTTTACCAACACAGACGAAGCCGCAAACGAAGAATTTTGGACCTTTCTGTTGACAACTATTGAATTTTAATCCTCTGTAAGCAAGAAAGTAAGATATAAAGTGCTAATTTCACAGTGGCATAAGTTTTCCAACTAAAGCTATAAAAAAATTTAATTCGACGATGATTTCCCTCAGCAATCGAAAAACTAGCTGATTTCAATACAGATTCTGAAAAGTGCAAAGAGAAAAGACGACTGAAGAACAAGAAGAAGGTGAAGAAGGACCAGAAAAGGGACGCCTGCTGATTCAGTACAGGAACCGGTGGAATTTTGGAATATATATATATTAAATTTGCTTTTTAAAATTTTCTTAAAGAAATCAATATGAAATGTGAAACCTCAGCCTTGTCAATTTTCTTTATTTTTCTAAACTCATATTAGTGACGTCAGGTCTATAACCCTATTTAATAAAAGGGCATCATGCATGGCAAAATAATGACAGGGGAGCTGCTAAGTCTCTCCACTTGTCCATGACTCAAATTGCACGATATTTTTACAATGAACTGGTGGTTAATTGTCGTTAATAATTCAGATTCCGTTTTACCACGTCTAGTTCGATTATTTTGCCTCGGATGTTCACTCATAGATAATAAATGGAAAAATTTTCTAAGGGAAAAATTATGCCGCCCTTGGATGATAATAGTATAGTTGACGTTTTGCTGCTTTCTACTGTTAATTTTTAATATATAAAGCCGAGCGTTGGTTTTTTTTTAATAAGAACTAAACTTATTATTATTGTATACTACCAGCAAATACAAACCCTATAATAAAGTTAATAAATAGAGGTAGATCTACATATGTGAAGTAAAGCCAATGTCGAAACAAAGTTTTACTTTCTGTATTGACTTTCACTTTCTCGAAGTTTCAGCACTTTTCTGATGACGTTTCTAGGTGCTTTATTTCAATGCCACGTGCTTTGTTGATATTTTACGATTTTTGAAAAGATCAATTTTGCATAAGGCAAATCTGGCTATGAATGCTTAACAAATAATATATTAATAAATACTAAATAAAAAGAGTTTTGTCCACGGCTATGCCTTAATATGGTAGTAATACGTCAGGTTGTAAACATGTAATAGGGTATGTCATCATACCCTTTAAATTATATAATGTGCCATAGCGTGAATAATATTCATAATTTACCCTGCATCTCAAGTTTTTTTCATGTGGGTTTACCATGTTGGAAATTACAAATAAAACAAATGAAGGTTCAAACTACTATGGCCTCCCTGACATACTAGTACCAAGGGTATATGACACTAGGGAATGTGTTTACAACCTGACAATTCATCTGACCTTGACATAACTCTAAAATAGCCCAATGGATTTCTTTGATCTAAGTAAATTTGAATAGACCAGTACCAGCACTAATTTATGCAGTATGTTTAAAAAAGGCAAGTTACTTAGGTGAAATTATACAGGGTTAAAAATAAGATGATGTAATTTTGCTTACACTTCTCATTTGCACAACTTTCAGAAAAAAAACCAAACTGACACAGGACTATGAAGAATGATGTAACACATCGGGACATGTTCAGATTTGTTTCGATATATTCCCTAGCTCTATAAATATACCATATTTCAAAAAAAAGTCTCAAAGTACCCTTAACGTTTTTTTATTCAATACTTCATGCAAGATCGATGCAGTAAGTTGACAGGAATTTATTGCAGTCCTATTTCACCCATGTTCCAATTGTATATTCTAGATTCTACATGAATTTGGAATAAAGACTATTCGACGTATGCATAGTAAACTTTTGCTTCGGTTTTCTCCGTCATTTGCAATGGAGAATGTTGTGAAACCGAAATGGTAATGGGGATAAATGACTGATGTTGATGATTGATGACTGACCAGTTAACAAATTATGAACGCGGAAAGCATCATGAAAGTGAAGGGTGGATAAACGGAACAAACTCAGGTTTCTATTATTTCCCGCAAGTTTTCCAGTTTTCCCACATTTCACAAAGTTAATGTAAAGTGTAATTAAGAATAGTAAGATATTTAAATTTTCAATATGGCCCTGTGCCTCTGAGTTTGACTTCACCTGGAATATTATAATTTATGGAATTATAAAGTAGCATATGTATAACTATAGTACCTTTTGGTTTAAAACAAGTTCAAAATGTACAAGAACTTAGGTGGAATTCAGTGAAAAGTGAGGCAAATAAGACAATGATCAAAGCTTCCTCATCTCCATCTCATACTAAATAACTATGATAGAAATACTTTTCTTGTCTTGGAGCCTGGTGACTGGCACACCACAGGTGAAACCTGAACCAGATGGAACCATTCATTTTCGATTCCAAACAATGGTTATGCTCATGGAAGTTTAGGAACAGTTAAGTATGGTAATAAAGAGAGATCCTGTGGGTTTTTGTTGCTCTCCATACTCAATTGTGACACTGCCTAACTTTGTCAAATATGTCAGTTTGGACCACATTAAATCGGATGATGAATATTCAGGACCAGCTCTGAAAATGGGTTCTAAACGCGATACTAACGTATGGTTGATGTTTAGTAGCATTAAGAAGAGTAAGGAGCGTTAACCGATCGACGACAATCTTTGGAGTCCAACACCGATATCATCCAATATTGGAGGAGATCGGTATACTCCTCACTGTTCGAAGTACTTATGCTATTTTTTGTACGACCTGAATAGCACTAATTTTAAAAAATGTGCGTATTTTTATCCAAAAATGTATTTTCTTCTATACTAAAATCGTTTAAAAAATGGCCATAAGAATATGTCTTATAAGGTGGCTACTAACTTACTTAGCAACCCGAATGTCAACGTGTCAGATGCAAAATAATTCTTTTGTTAACAAGAATCGCGGCAAAGTATTCGAATAGGCATAGATGAGATGTCGGTGAGTCAGAAGGTCAAAACTGCGTTATAAAAGAAGCGTGGGAGAGTCGAATGCTGCGCTGTAATACCTGAGAAGTCCGTTCGCTGAACGGTAAGTAAATCACTTACCGATCTGATAGGCACAGTAACAGACGCCAGAAGGCCTCCCACCGAGCTGCCAAAAAAGGGTACCCAGGAGTGGGATGGATACAATGGAGCCGGCAGAGAATTCAAAAAAGAGTTAAGGCGAAGCAAAAAAGCGAGTTGGCGGAAATTCTGCGGAGAGATGGATTCCCTTCCGGAATCGACCAAGGTCGCCAAATTGCTGAGCACACAAAAAGGGAATCAACCAGGTATTAAAAAAAAACAGAACGGGAGACCAGGGACAGACCCTAGAGATTCTCCTGGAGAGCTACTTTCCTGGAGAAGATGGCATGGCTCCTCCGTAGCTGGTTCCAGTCCGGTAGGACTGGCTACTTGCAAAGGAAGTATTGACAGACGAAGCCATTATATGGGCGGTGGGCAAATTCAGTCCATTTAAGGCAGCGCGACCAGATGATATATTTCCAGCAGTGCTACAGGAGGGAGTGTACAATGTGCTCCCGTCGCTGAAGAAAGTGTTTACGGAGAGCGTGGCACTGGGACCCGTCCCTAATGCGTGGAGATCAGCGAGCGCGGTCTTCGTACCAAAAGCTGGGAAAAGGGCCGAAAACACCGGGAGCAGCTCTCAATGCCATACTGGGTCTGCCGGAGCTTCCAATCTAGATGAAGAGGGAGACGATGAATTCCTAGAAGAGGATGGATTGCTGAGAGCAGTGGAAGCAAACAATCATGGAAGCGGTAACACACTAATCCTTGAAGTGGCCACACGACCAGAAGCCCAACAAGGAGCGGAACAGAACATCTTCACCTACTCCGAGAGTCAGGCGGCCCTGCGAGCCAACTGCAGGAACAGTACGAGTTCAAAACTCGTTCAGAACTCCAGATGCTCTAGAGTCACTGGTAGAAACAAAAAGGGTAACTCTGTAAACATTGAGGGAAACGAGCGCTGCGATGAATCGGCCAGTTTCCAGACGTGCTTTACTGGACCGGAGCCTTGTCTAAGAGAAAGCAAAAGGTACGTCTTTCACATTCTAAATGAGAAGGCATGAGAGAGTACAAGAACAAACTGGACACAAAGACAGACCACGGAAATCTACCCTAACCTGGATAGATCCAAGGCCTCGTGGCTTCTTGGAAGAGGTCGGCAGTGACTGGGAATCCTCACTGGCCATTGCAGACTAAACAGACACATGCACCTCCTAGACATAGTGGACAGTCCACTCTGCATCCAATGTGGAGCAGGGAACGAGTCGTCATACCACTTACCGGGAGTGTGCTATAGGTGGGCGCGACTGCGCTGCAGTACACTGATGGGACGGGATAGTCTCCTTCATCAAAGAGACGTGTCGACTCGTGGAGGAATTGAAGGCTCAGGCAGAGTAGGGATGGGTAGACATTGAGCGTGAAAGAGCTGAAAATAGTAACTGAAGAGAGAAGTCTGAAGTTCCTGACACTCGAACTTCAGGTGAGCAGCTAAAACTGAGAATCAAAGTTGCTGGAATGACACGAACTAAATAATTGAAACTACCTCAATGAAGCTGAAATAAACTAAAGCTGCTCTAACATGAATTAAACTGAAAATTCTCAAAATAGGAATAATTCTTGATGCTAAAATTTATTAGCCTGAAAGAGCTGAAAACAGTAACTGAAGAGAGAAGTCTGAAGCTGCCGACGCACAAACTTCAGGTGAGCAGCTGAAGCTGAGAATCAAAGTTGCTGGAATAATTCGAACTAAAAAACTGAAACTATGATCAACCTCAATGAAGCTGAAATAAACTAAAGCTGCTCTAACCTGAACTAAATTGAGAGTTCTCAAAATAGGACTAATTTTTTATGGTAAAATTTATAGAGCCTGAAAGAGCTGAACACATAACTGAAGATATAAGTCTGAAGTTGCACACACTCGAACTTCAGGTGAGCAGCCGACACTGAGAATCAATATTGCTGGAATGACACTAACTAAGAAATTGAAAGTATGCTCATACCTACCAGGGGAAGAGTCGTCGTACCATTTTCTGGGAGTATGCAATAGGTGGGCGCCACTGCACTACAGGGCACTGGGAGCCACCTTTCTCCATCGAGAGGAGCTTCCGACTCTGAGATGGGACGGTATTCTCTCCTTCATTAGAGATACGGGTCGTCTTGTGGAGAGAATGGGGGCTCAGATTGGGGGATTATATCATATTAACTAGATATTTTGTTCAAAAACCTCTGGCTTCATCTTTAATATGCCACCAAACATGCAACGTCGCACCAAACAGCTGCGACGTAACTGCGTACGTCGTTGTTACGTCCTAAAAATAACGTAACTTAATACAACGTCGCTGATACGTCATACAATCGGTAATTTCTACGTAACGGAGGCCCAATACGTTTCGTAATTATGACGTCAGTTTGCTACTGAAATTTATCCTTGGCGATACAGGCAAGTCAGTTCTGTACCCAAGCAGCAAGCTGACTTCACAGTTACGTCATTAATAGGTTCTTTTGGACGTCACCTGACTGAAAAGTGACGTTAATTA
This sequence comes from Taphrorychus bicolor, assembly GCA_951812265.1. NCBI lineage: Eukaryota > Metazoa > Arthropoda > Insecta > Coleoptera > Curculionidae > Taphrorychus > Taphrorychus bicolor. The sequence continues at coordinate 27,790,521 of OX638302.1, read as the reverse complement.
TTCGTCAACATTGCTAACGCATTTAAAACGTTGAGTAAATGGCGTAACGAAAACGTCATTTTTAGGTCGTTGTGTGTTAACTGTTGGTCGATACTACTGACGAGTATTAAACGTGAATTAACTGTAGTAATAAAAACAACGTTATTTGGTCATTGTGTGTTTTTTATTTATTGGTGGTCATTGTTAACGTGTACAATAAAGAACAAATACACAAATAAAACATAAAAAACAAAATTAAACCGAAAATGAAATGTGAAATGTGAGTGAAGTGTTCGATAGACTAGACGGTCGGTGGCACTGCGTGTTTGTATTTTGTTATTTGTATATTGTATTTCAATTGTGCCGCCTATGAAATTTTTAAAAAATTCTAATTTAAATTTTATTCTGTTTTTTGTTGCACCTCCGATTGAGTTTCACCATATGTTGTGCCTAGTTCAAATGATATGCACACGGTATTTTCAACTTTTATGACTAGAGTAGTGTACAACAATTTTGAGCCCTAAAGATGTTTAAGTAGATTAAACGAAACGTCGGCGAAGAAATTATTGTATAATTGCTGCCTTTAGTCCCTATCCGTCAATTGACCACCGAAACCAAAAAAAATAATCATTACCTTGCCAGACAATAATCAAGCAATCTTTAATTAATAGTTATTTATGTATTAAGAGCGAAAAGTACAACTTTTTTGCTCGGAGAGTGAAGTTTGCCGCGCGACGCGAAGCGGAGAGCGGCAATCACTCGAGAGCAAAAAAGTTACTTTGTGCTCGTAATGCATACAACGTTTTTTCTTCAAACGATCAATTTCAAATAATGAAAGGAATTCGAGGTATACCGTACTGATGAGCTCTAATAAGAGCGAAACTAGTCTATGGTTCCTCTGCCTGATAGAGAAATGAGTCTGATACTCTGCTAAACGTCGCCCCCAGACAATATAGGTACGAAATCTCGGCCATTTGTCTGTGGGAAGTGACAATATTGCAGAAAACTGGTTTTTGGATCGCTTCACAATCATCTCGCATGCCCTAGTGGAAGCACCCGCCGTCGTCAGATGGCGCCACTTACATATACGTACAGGCGTCTAAGCAAGATTTAGATCCAATTGCCGTTCAGACTTATTTTTCTATCAGGTTCGAGGTATACCGTACTGATGAGCTCTAATAAGAGCGAAACTAGTCTATGGTTCCTCTGCCTGATAGAGAAATGAGTCTGATACTCTGCTAAACGTCGCCCCCAGACAATATAGGTACGAAATCTCGGCCATTTGTCTGTGGGAAGTGACAATATTGCAGAAAACTGGTTTTTGGATCGCTTCACAATCATCTCGCATGCCCTAGTGGAAGCACCCGCCGTCGTCAGATGGCGCCACTTACAATTTCAAATAATGTGAATCACAACTGAGCATAACTGAAAACACAATCTGAAAATTTAAATCAAAGTGACAATGACGTTTTTAATAATTGGTTGAGTGGTGGTAGTTGCTGTTGACAGCAAGCGAAAAAATCTTTTTCGCTTGCTGTCCTGGGCAACGCGCGGAAAAGTACACTCACATTCTGATCCTCAAAAAAGGCTAGGTTTTCGTTTGTCAAATGAAAGCGTAAAATGCGTCATTATTTGACGTTTGTAGAAAAATGTAATTTTCAAATTCCTGAAGGATTCGAATTTGCTGCCCTGCGGTTTATAACCTTCTAGCGGCCACCGCTCAAGGCGTTCGCATTTGTAGTGTAGATTTGCACATACAATGTTGTCAAAGAGCGGATAATTTCGAGATCTAACGGATAATACTGAGAATGAAAATTACATTGCTAATTTGAGTGGTTGCTTGGCAGATCGGGACCAAAAGCAGCAACAGCCAAATTAAATAAAACTGAACGTGGAAAACATGATGAGTGTTTAGAACAACCACAATCTAAAGTGTTTTCCGGGCTATGAAAGCGTGATCCAATGGAATTTCTTTCTGACGTTTTGTCTACATCAGTTGGGGCAGACATTATTAAAGGCGATGAGGCAATGGGCGAAGTGATCTCCCGTGCTTCTTGACGTTGAATGATTCGACTGTGGTGAACTCCGTGGTATTTATTCCATGGCCGTCGCCCTGCATTGGAGGGACTGGGGTGGGGGCAGTGGTGGCGCTTGGTTTTGGCGCACTTGAAGTACGGGGTCTTCATTATAAAACTTCATCTAGCAAGCTATGAAACTGTGACAGAAAAGGATGACATAATCAAAATAAATAGACTTTTGTTTCTCAATACTTTTCTTTTGACAATTCACGGCCAACTAGATAAAGTTTTATAATGAACAACCCGTATGTCGTAGAACTCTCTTCCAGTCTGCATTTAGAAACGTAATTTCCCCCTTCCTTTTGAAATTGTTGTGGTGTTTCAAGATCTCAATGGTCTATCTCGTTAGTCTAGGATAGAAACGCTGCGATTGATCTAAGATATCCACCTCGTTGAAAAGGATGTCGTGACCTTCGGAGAGAGCGTGCTCTGTTACTGCTGACCTTTGTGTTTGTCCCAGCCTGAAACTCCTCTTGTGTTCAGGTTAGTTCAATCTCTGCGGTCTTTGGCCGATATCAAGCTCTATTGTATTGTGGTATCATTGTCTATATATATAACTAGTCAGAAGTTTCAAATGACTTAATTTCTCCAAGGATTTTATTTAACTAAAAGTATGATAGATGTCGCTCGAAGATTGAATCCCACAATATCTCAAACATTTCAGAGGTGAAGAAATTTTATTGCAGCAACGTCTACCTTCCTTTTGTGTCTGTCTGATAAGATAAGTAAACATGATTTTCCGTCCTCGACTCTGCCGTGACCTATTTTCTTTACGGAATCAGCATGTGGATTAGTTTCCTTTCGACAGTACAGGACCGTATTTTCACTTTCTGTTAA